>BDUI01002341.1:68812-89745 GCA_002335545.1 Apodemus speciosus | reverse complement strand
GAGAGAGAGAGAGAGAGAGAGAGAGAGAGAGAGAGAGAGAGAGAGAAAGAGGGAGGAGAGGGAGAGGTTCTTCGGTATTTGTATAAAGGTGTTCTCCTGTTTCTCCTGTTGTTTCTGGACCTGAAACATCTGAAATCCATCTGGCTTGAGGCACATTCCTATCAGTGGTCTTGTTGACTAATCCCTTTTTGGGGACATCACCTTCTCCCTTGGGGCCCAAGGCTGGCTTTTGAGATATCCTCTGATTAGCACATGGAGAACAGGAGCTGCTCCATGGGAAGGCCAGGCTGCATCTCTGTTCTCATTATCACCATCATCATCTCCGTTATCATCATCATCACCTTCATCACCTCCATTATCTCTCTCATCAACACATTGTAATCAGGACCATCAGCATTATCATCAGAACTACTACTGCTAACCTCCTCCTCATGCAACTACAAATCTAGAGCATGCTGAGGGTGCAGCCTTAGAAGTCTGGCACTGAGGAGGGACTGAACCTACCAGAGCTTGGATGGACACAGAGCCTGAAAACCAGCTTTCCAAGATGGGCCAGTACCAACTGGACACAAGGTAGAGCCATCTGAAATGAGAGAACCTCAACTGAGAACATGCCTCTATCAGGTATGGCTGTGAGGACTAAAAAGATGGTTCAGTGGTTAAGAGCACTGCCTGCTTTTCCAGAAGGCTTGAGTTCAATTCCCCAGCAACCATATGGTAGCTCATAATCATCTATAATATAATCTGATGCCCTCTTCTGACATGCAGGTGTGCATGCAGAAAGAGCACTCGTATATATAAAATAAATAAACAAATCTAGAAGGAGAAGAAGAGAAAGAAAAAGGAGAAGGAGGAGGAGGAGAAGAAGAAGATTCACTTGTGAGGCATTTTCTTAATTAGTGATTGATGTGTGAAGGCCAAGTCCATTGTAGATGGTGTCATCCCTGGGATTGTGGTCCTGGGGTCTGTAAGAAAGCAGGCTGAGTATGCCAGGAAAGCAACACTCCTGCCTCCAGGGCCTGGTCTTGTTTGAGTTCCTGTCCTGACTTCCTTTAGTCATAGACTATAATTTGGAAGTACAAGCCAAATGAACCCTTTCCTCCTCAATTTGCTTTTTGGTGTTTTATTAATCAGTAGTAACCCTAAGACAACCTGGTATATGGTGAGCCCTGCAGGTGGAAAGAAACTAGGCAACCTGTTAGACATTCTGAGACTTGCACACAGCACCTAGCTAATAGTGAGGAGGCCCCGGAAGACTCTTGGCCAGCCCTTCTCAGTCATCCTGCTATGAGCCATTTGCTCTGCCTTTTGTGCTCTTGGGGTCATGTCCTATGGTGCTCCACAGCCAACTCTCCTGTCTGCTGCTTTTCACCAGACTTGGTGGTCCCAGTGGGAACTCAGGATTTTCATGACACCTGAAATGACAGTGGCTCAAGCCAAGTAGAAGTTAATTTTCTTTTTCAACTAAGGGAAGGCCCACAGCCAGTCTCTGGCTGGAGCAGCTCTATGACCTCATTAGAGGTCGGCCCTCCAAATTCTTGCTCTCAAGTCAAAGATGCAGGAGCCCCAGCCAGCAAGTCTGTTTTTCAGAAAGGAAGCAAGAAGAGTTCTTCAGGCTTCTATATAACACCTTCTGCTTATCCTCACTGGCAGGATCTAGCAGCAAAATGACTGGCAGGGGGCACCGTGATTAAAGATAGTTCTGCCACCATACAAAGTAAAGTTGTGTGTACAACGCTCCCCCGTGGCTCGCTCTCATCTGTGCTTCCAGCTGGGAGAGAACTAGTGGCCAGCTCCAGCTCCGCAGGGCACTCTAGTCAGGCACAAGAAATCCCAGGAATCAGAATTGCAGGGCTTGGCCTATGCTTAATTCTTTGAGCCTGGAAGATTAAGCAAGAGAAACTGCAGCAAAGCAAGAGTGGATTTTCCCTGCTGGTGGAGGTGCAGTGGGGAGGGGCTGAGCTAGAGGCAGTGAGGAAGGTCCCCAGTGAGCTCTGCCTGCTCCTGTCCTCAGGGGCTGGGAAGAGGCTGGCTTGAACCAAGACAGCTGTTATGTTTTGGGAGCAGGAGACCTACCTGCCAGAGTATTTCTGGGCTTGGTGTGTGTGTGTGTGTGTGTGTGTGTGTGTGTGTGTGTGTGTGTGTGTGCGTGTGACAGGATCTTGTGTAGCTTAGGATGACATTGAGTTTTAGATCTTGCAGCCTCTGTCTTCTGAGGGCTGGGTTACCTCATGCAGCACCAGGCTCCGTTCATGCAGTACTAGGGCTTGAACCCAGGGCTTCGTGCCTGCTAAGCAAGCGCTCTACCAGCTAAACTACATTCCCAGCCACATGCCTGGGTGAATTTTAAGGAAAGGTTCTATCAAGGCATTAGTTCAGCAGCCCCTGTCAGGAGCTGAGGGAGGGAGGACAAGGCCAGCAGGAGAGGATGCTGATGGGGGCTGCAGGAAGAAAGGATGGGAGCACAGTCGTGAGGGATACAGGAAGGGAGGAAGGAGAGTGGGAAAGGGTGGGAGCACAGATGTGGAGGGATAGAAGAAAGGAGGGAGAGTGGGAAGGGGCAGGAGGACAGCTGTGGAGGGACAGAGAAAGGGAGGAAGGAGAGTGAGAAGGATCAGCAGGGTGGAGAAAGGTGGGGAAGCACCTAGATAGGAGCCCAGCACAAAGGCCTGCTGCTCTAGGAACCGTCACAGGAACTTCTCAGACTCCATGAAGATCTCCAGGTTTCCACAACAGCTAGAAGCCCAAAGGGTTCTAAAGGGTTACCTAAAGGGTGAGGGCTTTTACCTTGTTTTGTGCTTGGGACCCAGATCTTAGCAAACAGGGGGTGGGAGTGTAGGCTCAAGGTTGGAATAGATAGGTTGAGAATCTCAGATGGACAAGGTTGGGGACTGAAGGATGATGTACCATTGAGTAAAGGCCAAAAGGGGGATACAGGCAATCGCACGGTTAAAATAAAGATCCAGGGGAGGAGGCAGTTGGATTGTGGCTGGCTGGGCTGGGGGAGGCAGCTACAGACTTGGAATAGGCACAGATGCAGCTCTTAGTCAGGGAAGTGGGTAGGGACTGGCACACAGGGGTGGGGCGATGCTAGGGCTGTAGCCCGGATGAAGGTGGGTGTGCAGGGGTGATTAACTAACAGGAGGCAGGTGTGGTGCACCTGTGGGCCAGCCAGAAGGAGGGCCGTGGCGAGGGCGGAGCACAGGCCTCAAGCTGAAGCCGCTAAGGGACCTTTATGTGTCCTCTCCCTGATCTTACACCTGTGGCTGCTGCAGGCGTCTTTGGAGAGACATGGGGCTCGCCCTGCTTCCCATGGCCTTGCTGATCCTCTCTGCCCTGCTGCTGTGGCCCACGTTGGCCAATGACTCTGAGGAACCCAACGTGCGTTGTGGAGGTGAGTGTGTGTGTGTGTGTGTGTGTGTGTGTGTGTGTGTGTGTGTGTGTGTGTGTGTGTGATGTCTCAAGCCCAGGCTTCTGGGGAATTCAGCCTGTCCCTACTCCGTGGGAGTCAGGCCGCTGGACAAGCTCTTTCCTCAACACTCCTGTGCCCTGGGTACTCAAGAGATGCCCTCTGCTGTTCCTGCAATGTGACTGCTAGACAGTCTTGGGGTGCAGTGCTTGCTGCTTGCTGTTCCGGCATGTCAGCGTTCTGATCTGGCTTCTGTGTGAAGCTGGAGGATCCTTTGTCTTCGCCAGCCTATTCTGGGGTAGGCTGGGGCCCCAGCGTGTCTGTGAGCAGAGGCAGGTACCAGTCTTCCCTGGGTAGTGTGACGGGTTGCTAGTTCCAAGAACCAGGCAGCTGCTACCTCAAGAAGTGCTCTTGTGGTTTTGCTGTCAGCTCACCCCTGGATCCACAGAGTTCACAGGTGGTTCTAGTCATTCGAGAACAAAGGAAGGAGAGACCTTGTCTCGGCCCACAGTGAGCACCTCTAGTTAATAGAGCTGCTATGGTGGTGGCAGGCAGGCAGGCGATGGTGGTGGTAAGCCCAAAAAGAAACGCATGACCTCAGAAAGCCCAGATGGGGAAGGACTGCCATGTGCAGAGCAGAGGGGAACCTGGGCACAGTTAGAAGCTTCTGGTTGGCTTTGGATTCATTAACTCTTGAGTCTTGACTAACTCTTTGATGTCTGACTGCCTCTGGGCATCTGCGTTTTCTACAAGGAGACCACTGGAGGGGTTTCGGGCCCGCTCAGTCAGGCTGTCTCTTTCTGAGATGTTAACTCTGCACCTCTATGTGGTGTTGGCATCTAGCCCAGCTCTGGGACCAGCACTGGAACAGTTGCAAAAGCACCGAGTCCGAGTCCGGGAAGAAGGTCTACCCCGGGTTCCCAACCTTCCTAACTTGGCAGCCTTTAATACAGATTCTCATGGTGTGGGGACCCCCCAACCATGAAATCATTTTGGTTGCTACTTCATAACTGTGATTTTGCTACTTTTACAAATTATAATCAACCACTTTTGAAGATGGAGGTTTGTCGAAGGGGTCAACAACCCACAGGTGGAGAACCATCTGCCCAGGGGGAGCTGGGAGGGGTGTGGGATAGAATGAGGAGTGCTGAAGGGTGGCGAGGAGGAGGGGTAGGTAACACTCTTCCCCAGAGTTGTTCTCTCAGTCTCAGGGTCAGCTGAGCCTTTCTGCCCCACCCCAGCACATCACAGCAGCCTCCCCAGACCCCACAGAGCCCACCAGAGATGAAGCAGAGCTTCTAGCATCTCCAACAGGCCTTCTTATGCACCGACCCCATACTGGACATCTTTCTTTACTTTGATCTCATAAAGCTTCTGCTCCCGTGCAAATAGGAGGCCCAGCGTAGGGGACCGGCTGCTGCCTGTGGGGTGTGCTGAGGACCAGCTGCCCAAGAGGGAGTATGCCTGTGAAGGCAGCCRCCTGAGGAAGCCTGCAGCACCAGTTTCCAAGTCTTCCAGAGAACATGGGCCCTTGGGGCTGGCAAGAGGAGGCATGAACTGGGAGGGGTTAGAAGGTGGGATAAAGACTCCTGTTACTTTCTCTTCTCCCCGCTGTGCTGTGTGCAGTGTGAGTGGGGTTTCAGAGCCTTGGTGTGGGTTTTGAGTAAACATGTGTTGGGGTGCTTTGTGTATTTGGAGATGCCAATGAGTTCAGAACATACCCAGCCCGGGCTGAGCACAGAGTCACACGGGCAAATAGCCCAAGACCTGGGCGAGGAGTTAGGAACCAGACAAGGTCCCAGCATGGGCACCCACCTCCCCAGTTCATTTGTTTCTTTGTTTGTTTGTGTGTTTGTGGTGTATATATGTTCATGCAGGAGCATACTTGGGGAGGCCAGAGGTTAAGACTGGCTGTTTTCTCAGTTGCTGTCCATCTTGGTTTTTGAAACAGGGTGTCTCACTGAACCTGGAGTTTACCAGGTCAGCTAGACTAGCTGGCCATTAATCCACTGGGATCCCCTCCTACCTCTGCCTCCCCTCTGGGATTACAGGTGCATGCTGCAGTGCCAGGACTTTCACTGTGTTCTGGGGATTAAAAACTCAGGTGGTCACACTCCTCACACTTCCCCCTCACACTTCCTCCTCATACTTCCCCCTCACACTTCCCCCTCACACTTCCTTCTCACACTTCTTCCTCACACTTCCTCCTCATGCTTCCCCTTCACACTTCCCCCTCATACTTCCTCTTCACATTTCCTCCTCACACTTCCCCCTCACACTTCCTCTTCACACTTCTTCACACTTCCTCCTCATACTTCCCCCTCATACTTCCCCTTCACACTTCCTCCTCACACTTCTTCACACTTCCTCCTCATACTTCCCCCTCACACTTCCCCTTTACACTTCCTCCTCACACTTCCCCTTCACACTTCCTCCTCACACTTCTTCACACTTCCCCCTCATACTTCCCCCTCATACTTCCCCTTCACACTTCCTTCTCACACTTCCCCTTCACACTTCTTCCTCATACTTCCTCCTCAAAATTCTTCCTCACATTTCCCTCACTCTTTATCCTCACACTTTCCCCTGACACTTCCTCCTCACATTTCCCCCTCACACTTCCTCCTCACAAGTCTTCCTTATACTTCCCTCTCACACTTTCCCTCATACTTCTTCCTCATACCACCTACTTCCTCCTCATACTTCCCCCTTCACACTCCTCCCCACTTCATTCTCACACTTCCCCTCACACTTCCCCTCACACTTCCCCTCACACTTCCTCTTCACACTTCCCTCTCACACTTCCTCTTCACACTTCCCCCTCAACACTTCCTCCTCACACTTCCTCAGCCAGCACTTTACTGACTGGGCTGCCTCTCTCACCCACATTGTTCCACTAACCTCTCTCAGAGGCTGCTTCCATTTCTATCTGAAGCAAGCCCGCTCAGGAGAACTGGATGGGAATGGCTCCTGGTTTGGTTTGAGGCCCTGTCTCCAATGCAGATGACTTCAAGCAGACGGCAGGTACCACAAAATACCAGAGGCAGTGCCACTCTGTGCCTTGAGGCAATCCTAATTCTTTCTCATAGAGAAACAGAAATGGAAGCTATCGCCACCCAAAGGGAAAGAAAACACTTGCTGCCCCATTTAGGGGGTGACACCTGGGGCAGAGGGTGGACCAGCATTCTGCTCCACTTCCACACTGTTGATTGTTGTCACTGAGGGGCTACTTGCTGAGCGTGCAGTCCTGACTTGGTTTCCCCTCCAGGGAAGCTACAGATGGTGATTCTGCATCTAAGGAGGCAGGCTGTGTTTAAGCCTGTGTGGGGAGCGGATGAGACGGCTAAGCGCAGCCAGGTGGGAACCTGTCCCACACATCTGTAGCACTGGAGGAGTAGCTCATGGGAGTTGCCTCACAGACTTCTAAGG
Source organism: Apodemus speciosus (assembly GCA_002335545.1). NCBI lineage: Eukaryota > Metazoa > Chordata > Mammalia > Rodentia > Muridae > Apodemus > Apodemus speciosus. The sequence goes on along the minus strand of BDUI01002341.1, from coordinate 82,907 downwards.
TAGGACACCAGCCTGTGGGTGACCTGCCGGTGTCCCCTATGCTGTGAAGTCCTAAAGCTTTGGTCTCCAGGAAGGTCTCAGTCTGAAGACAGCACCGATGACTGTCTCTTAGATCAGCCCTCAGAACCCGTGGTCCGAGCTGCCAGCTCCTAGCTCTGGAAGGCAGCTCTGGAGCTTACTCTCTGCTTGCTTCTTCTGCACATTTCTTTGGTAAAGAGTCAGTCAGAAGACAGCTTAGATTCCACAGGCCAGACAGTCTTCCCACTGTTAAGACCTTTCTGTCTATAGTACCAAAGCCACCCCCTCAGAATCATAAGTGGGTCAACAACACAGTTGAGCAGGTGAAAGTGCTTGCTACCAAGCCCAGTAATCTGGGTTCAGTCCCTGAGACCCACACGGAGGAAAGTGAAAACTAGTTCGTACGGTGGTCCTTTACTCTCCACACACACTGTGGCACATGTACACCCCTCCAGGGTGAGATAACTAAACATAATAAAAAGAAAATCTGTAAATACATGAGCGTGCCTATGTTCCAATCAACCTTTTTTTAAGAGCGAGTGGAGGAGCTTAACTTGGCCTGTGCTTGGCAGCTGCCCAGCCCTGCTGCACAGGTTCTGGGTCTGCCCACAACTGTTCCCCAGTTGCTCGATGCATGGGTCATGACAGTTCTGGGTATTTATATGTGTGTCTTTGGGCCCTGTGTGGTGTGGGTGTGTGTAAGTGGATCTTTGGGTCATGGTGATTTTGTATGTGTAGATGCATGAATGTATATATGCATGTGCATGTATGTCTTTGGGCCATGGTGGCTGTGTGTGTGTGTGTGTGTGTGTGTGTGTGTGTGTGTGTGTAGGTGCATATGCATATACATGCATGTGTGGTGGATCCTATGATGACACCAGACCTGGAATCGTTGTTGCATTGAGCAACCTGTGTTTATCTTCCTGGGCACAGCCTCTTCCTCTTAATGATCAGTCCCTTCTCAGAGAACTAGATCATGGCCCAGGGAGATGACTCAATAGGTAAAAATTCAGCCTGATCTGAATTTGACCCTAAGTGCTCATGTAAAAGAGCCGAATACAATGGTGTATATTAGTAATCCCCACTATTCTACAGGAAGATGAAGGTAGCAGAAAGGACTCTGCCTCTGTAAGGAAGAAGACAAGAACAGATGCCCGAAAGCTGTCCTCTGGTCTCCACATGCATGTCTTGGTACATGCATTCTCTCTCTCTCTCTCTCTCTCTCTCTCTCTCTTTCTTTCTCTCAATTTTTTAGAAAGGCAGAAGAAAAAGAAAGAAAGAGAACAAGAGAGAAAGGAAGGAAGGAAGAAAGAGAGAAAGAGAGAGAGAGAGAGAGAGAGAGAGAGAGAGAGAGAGAGAGAAAGCCAGCCAAGCCAGCATGTGAAGCTGCGACATGTGTGTGGACTCCCATTCTTCTTGGTGGGCATGTTGGCTGCTGTGGCCCTGCCCTGTCTACATAGCAGAGCCCCCCAGTCCCTCCTGCATATGTGAGCAGTCCATTCTCAGGCTCTTCAGTCTTCTCACCCGGGCTCACAGTGCAGGCACAGCCCAGCAGGTCATTCCAAGGCCGCTCCTGCTTTCCTGGGGACACCCGTGCCCATGTAGGCAGCTTGTAGTCAGCAGCTCTCTGCATCTCCCCGCCCATCAGCCGCTCCAAGAGGACACTCTGCCTCTCGTTGCTGACAGACCTCTCAGCATAATGGACAGCCCAGGCTATTGATTTAGTGACAGCCACTCCTCTGAGACTAGAGCTAATGTTTTCATTACACTGAAAACACTGTAACAAGTTCATTCTGAATTAGGGAATGGGTAGTGTTGGCTGACGGAGGGCGACATTTTGGAAACCTGAGCTAAGACCTAGTCACAATGACAGAGCTGTGTGTCTTTGTGCCACAGAGCACTGTCCAATGAGAAGCCCATGGCTCAGAAGCTCTGCCTCCTTTTTTTCCCTTTAGGGCTTCCAACTTCACTGGGGCGCTGGCCAGATGACCCTTCCGTCCCTGGGCCCCCCTTTCCCTCCTCCCCTTCATCAGGCAGCCTGGACTGCATCTCTGAGGAATGTTTAGCCTTCTCATCTGGCTTCTGGGCATTTTCCATGGGCTTTCTTCACCCTTACACACCCACATTTGTACTGTTCATAGACCCATTTGATCCTCACCCCCTTGCCTTTGGGTTCCCACACGTGTTAGGTACTTTCTAGTGTTGCGATAAAACACCATGGCCATTCTTTTTACAGAAGGAACAGTTCATGTGGTTTATGGTTCCAGAAGGGAAGAGTCTGTCACCATCCAGCAGGGAAGTGGCAGCAGGCACCTAAGGCTGTTGGGGCAGCCGACTGAGAGCTCACATCCTGAACTCAAGCAGGAGTCAGAAACAGTGCGCTGCCATGACTTTCTTATCATTACTTTCTTCTGCAAGGCTACCTTCTAATCTTTCCCAAACAATAGAGTCTGAGTTGACCAAATTTCCTTCTCCATACCTGAAGACTTAGGGCTAGGTGTAGGACTGGGGGCTAGACGGGCTTGGCTTCCATTGTGACTGTGGCGGGGAGACTATGGCTTTTCAGTGTTTTCTGGTAGGAGCCAATGGGAACCTGCCGGAGAAGGTCCAGTGCCCTTGATGGAACCACAGGCATCCATTTACAGTGCACCCAGCAACAGAGGGGGCTGGCTCACAAGATAACAGACACGGCTGGCCTGGGAGGTTTCTCTATCACTTTATGAGAACTCACATAAACTGTGCCTTCAGAGTCTTTCTGCGATTGGGCTATTTTGTCTTAGTTTCTTTGAGACAAGTTCTTGCTATGTGCTCCAGGCTAGCCTTGATCTCGCTGTGTAGCTCAGGGTGGCCTCTAACTCCTGCTTCAGCCTCCTGAGTGCTGGGATCACCACTCCTGGCTTGCACCAGACCTTTACTCTGGAAACGTGGCCCTAGCTAGAGTCTCAGGAGAGGGTCTGGCCTTAAGACCATGTTCATGGCTATACTGGAAGAGGCTCTGTATGCCCACCCTCTGCCCACCAGGCACCACATACGTGCTGCAGAGGGGGCTCAGGGAAGATGACAGCCAGGTTAGGGAGCTCAGCTAACTTTTAAATCTTTGGCCACAGACCATGGGCCTCATCTAGGTGCTGGGCAGTGTCCACTGAGAGTGCCCAAGGCCAGTGGCTGCTATCGTTGTATGTGGGCTCCAGCTCCCCCAGGAGTGTCAGGGCGTAGCCTCCCCAGAGCACCTCTACTTCTATAATGGTTTCTTTTTACTGACACAGACCCACAAGACCCATGGGATGGGAAATAACAGAAGCGCCTGACTGTGTCTTGTGAAACAGCACAGCAATCCACAGGCCGTTGCTTTTCCTAGTCTTGCCTCCCCCTCCCTCCCTTCTTCCCTCCTTCCCTCCCTCCTTCCCTCCATTCTTTTTTGTTTGTTTGTTTGTTTTAGTTTTTGTTTCTTGAGGCAGAGTCTCATATGGCCCACTTTAGGCTGGGATCACAAGCCTGCACCACTACATCCAGGTTCAGACTTTTCCTTTTTTTTTTTTTTTTTTTTCTTTTTTCTTTTTGGTTTTTCGAGACAGGGTTTCTCTGTGTAACCCTATCCTGGAATTCACTCTGTAGACCAGGTTGGCCTCGAACTCAGAAATCTGCCTGCCTCTACCTCCCAAGTGCTGGGCACTTTTTCTTAAAGTAATCAAATATTTTATGGAAGAGATTCAGTATGCAGGAAACGTGGAGCAGAGTCTCTCAGACTAAGACTTGCCTAGATCAAAAGCACACAGAAGCAAGCTGCTGAGTGGCGTCATCTGGCTGGGCTCGGTGCATTTCCTGAAGGCTGACTGCAATTGCTCCATTTGATGTTAGCGCTCAGAGCCTTCCTCAAGTGTCTGCCCATATTTCTACCAAAGCAGACAGCATTTTCTAAATGGTTCTCTGTGTCCTTAGGCATACAGGGGCATCATCTTGAGCATCAAAAATGATTGTGGCTGGTGGTAAACAGAAAGACACTGAAACTAGACAATTTCCTAAAACCTACTCCCACACTCCAATACATTCTCACATCTTTCCCCAGAAGCAGGAGGGAAAGCATTCTGGCGCTGTGTAGTTGGTCAGTTTAAGGCAGTATTCAGTAGGCTTTTTGTCCTTCCCAGCATCCGTCCTCATCTTTGCCTCTCAGCCAAGGCATCTTAAAGTTGTGAAAATGAGTTCTTCCCTTACGGTGGCTCTGATTTTAGACCTGGAAAATATAATTTGGGTTAAAACTCAGTGGGGAGCCCCTCCCTCAGCCGGGTTGCCGTGGTGATGGGATGGGGGATGTAAGACCTGCTGCTACTTGCAGGAGCCCCGGGCTCCAGTTTTGTCCACACCAGCTGGTAGAGCCTCATCTTTGCAGACCCCCCACCCCCACCTGCTGCCTCCTGAATCTCTGCCCAGTGTCTGACCCTCACAGAGTGGGATGCCGCTCTCTGGCTAAACACATACTTGCTAGCTGAACCCTGATCTTGTTCAGCTAATGAGCAGTCAAGAGCTTTGGACAATGGGCCAGACCTTCCGTAGCCCTGAAGGGTGGCCACAGCCTGCCTCCGCCAGGCATCCCGACTGCTTCCATGCAGGAGACAAGGTGAGGCCAGGCCACAGGATGGCCCTGGCCAAGGCAGCAAGCCTTCGGAGATGGAAAACATTCCTTTAAAGTGACAAGTGGACAGGCTTGGGACACCCAGATGCAGGGTTCAGAGTCTACAGCCTGGAATCAGGGATGACATCAGGTACCCTGCAGGGAGAGCCAAGAGCACTGCCAAGGTAGGGACCGGACAGGCAGCGAGGGCTATGGAAGTAACTGGGAATGGTAAGCCATGGACTCCCAGAAGCCAGCATCCCTTCAGATTGTGTGTTGGGGTGGACTGTGCCCCCTGCACTCATATGCTAAGACCACAACTATGCATGTGGCTGTTTTGGGAGACAGACCCTTTAAACACCAGGGTTAGAGTGAGCAATGCCTGTGGGGTGGGCCTTACCCATATGGCTGGTTCCCGATAAAGAGAGCAGGGCACGCCTAAGCAGAGGGTGGCCGAGGAAGGGAAAGACAGGGTGAGATGCATTGTTGGCAGGCCACCGAGCAGGGAAGCCCTGGGGGCACGGCCCTGTCCCTGACACCTACATCTCACAGTCAGCCTCCATAGCTATGAGAAAGACTTTGGTCCTCACACACCACAGAAGGTCACCAGCTTCAGAAGCAAGTAGCATCATACTGAACAAAGTGGCTTCAGTACCCGGAGGACGGGTTAAACTGCACCCATGAAGCCAGGGGCCCATGGAGGTCTCAGCCGTGTCTCCAGAAGCTTCCAGACAGTCTGCAGCAGTTTCTCCTTCCCTCACATCTCCATGGCTGACACATACTCATCCCCACAGCAGCAGCCTGCCTGAGTGCAGTTACTAGAGGAAGAAAATGACTGGGGAGGCCGCCAGCACGCTGCCCTGCCCTGAGTGCCCACCGTGTCCCCTGTGCTCTTCATTTTTGCCTCCCAGTGAGTTCCCAGAGTCACTGACTTCTTAGCCATGGCCACCTCTCACCCAGACTGCTGTGGCAGCCCATCAGCTATTTCTGGGCACAGCCTGGCCCTTCCTCCTCCATCTTGGTCTAAAGGGTCAGAACAGCATAGAAGTCTCAAGTGTCACTAAAGTCAGAAGATTGGTCTCTCTTGCCTCAGTGAGAAGACATCATTCCTTCCACCCCACTCACCCTGCCACCTCAACACACAATCCCTCCTCAGGGATCTGGGCTCCTCTTTTACCTCAGCCTTCCATCTTGCCTTGAACTTTCCCATCATGGCCTTTGTATATATGGTTTCTCCAATTCTACTATACTAACCACCAATGCCCGATTCCTGGGTTTTGGTGCCTGGGACCTTGGCACTGCTGTCACCTGCTTTCACTCTCATGCAGCCTTTCACCATGAGGTAACCAGTATGACTGCTTACGCAGTGGCTGGAGCCCTTTCAGAGGGTCATAGTGAAGCTTAGAGGGATTGGGGACCTCTTGGACCCCACATTTTGTATAGTACCATTCTGCCAGGTACATAAAACAAGTCCAGTCCTGGACCCAGGACTGCCAAAACAGACCCTTAATACCCCTGGGTGGGAGAGGCTGAGTCTTTCCACCCTATTCTCCTGGCGTGTAATCCCTCCTTTTGGAAAAACAGCAGAGCCCTGCTACCTGAGCCTTCCTCACTGTGAGTTGCGGAGCCCTGAGTGTGCCCGTCTGAACTGTGACCCTCAACCCACTGAAAGGCAGTTTCAGCCTAAGTGAACATGGTGCTCAGGTATCCGGTGACACAGAGGCTGAGCCCAGGCTCGACCATCCGTCTTTCAAATGATCCGCCTGTTGGAATATTACATAACAATTTAAAAGTAATTGGTCATGCAGAGGTTAGTAGTCACTCTAACCCATGTTCTCCTTGTCCTAGCAGGCTGTAGAAAGTTCTGTGGGTCCTGTCCCCAGATGGGCCAGATGTCACTGGGCACAAGGGATGTCCTTTGGACGCTTCTCACCACTAGGCTTCTCCTCTGGGACTGAGCTCACTGATACCACAGGCGGATGTGCATTCCTGCCGGGCAAGGCTGTGGTTTGTGCTCAGTAACTTGTCTGTACCTCGAAGATAGCCAGTGTCGAGCATCAGATTCCTTTGCCCCCAGGAGATAAGAGCACCAAAGAGCACCCAGTCCCTGAGTGTGAGTCTTATTGTGCTGACTCTCCTGCCATGTCCAATGCAGGCTGTGTGCCATGCTGGCACTGGAAGGTGAGGCAAAGGGTCTGCTCTGGTGCCTGTCTGGAGAAAGCCTATCACCTTAGTACCAGGGGTCATCTGAATTTTCTGTCCCCATTTTCAAATTCTCCTCTGAGAGAGAAAGAGGAAGACAGGAAGAGAGGAGGAAGGGCAGCAGGGAAGGAACTGGGGGACCAGCTGGGCGGGTGGCTTGCCCTCTGGCAGGCAATGTGACCCGCCAGTGCCCCGTGAGGCTCCACTCCTGCTGTCTGCTCTAATAAACTCGAAACTCCAGTGGCTTACGTGAAGATTTCAGATTAACATTTAAATTAATGCTGGACTTGAAATATGGAGCCCAGGTCGCTGATGTGACTCTCCTTTAACATGTTCTGTGACCTGGGGCAGAAATTGAAAATGATCTTTTCTCAAAAAGCTCTTTCTCCTTGGGGAGGCCGGCATGGCATGGCAGTACTCCTCCAAGCATCCTGTCCCTTCCAGAGGCTGAAGATGTCTTCTCAGCTCTGAGAAGCTCCCCCAATCATGGCTGTGGCTCCTCCCTTGGGGGCTGTAACCTTCTGGGTAGCCCTTCAATGCCTCCGCCCATACTGACTGAGTCTCTGGGCCTGAATGCAGAAACAGCCCTGAGGTTCTAAGACCCTAGATGGGGTTCTTAGTATGATATGCATAGGAAGTCTCTGGGAGGGGAGAAAGGGAGGCAGGATGGTGGGTGGGGAAGGAGAGGTGTCCAGTGGGAGCCCTGCAYGCCACAGGGGACACCACAGTTGTCCAATCTCACCAACTGTAGTCCACTCCAGGGATGGCCATGGCCTGAGGCTTGCTGGCTGGATAGATTCCAGGCGAAGTCCCTTCCAGGAGAGACATTGAAGTACAAAGCCATCCCTCATCTCGGATTCTTCCACCACCCTGCTTTCCCATGCTCATTCACTCCCTTCCACAAATGCCTTCTCTTCCCCTCAGCTATTCAGGATGAGGGTTATGGAGGCCTACCTGGAGGCACTGGACTCAGTGTTCCTCACTAGACATCCTATTGTGTCCTGCTCCTGACTGCCCAAGACCAGCTCCAGCCAACATCCTCGCTCTAGACATAGGACAAGAAAGGACAAGGGTGAGCTGGCCCTATTGGAAGGTTCCAGAACAGCTTTGGAGACCAGTGGGATGGGAGGGATGCTTGCTTTTCATGACTGGGCTCTGGCTCTGAGGCTGAGAGGGCTCTGATGGTAGCCCAGAGCAGCCTCTCAGCCTCAGAGGTTGTGTTGGCACAGTGCCAATGGAATCATGGCCGGCTACACCATGACTAAGGCCAAGTAAATCTTCCATCCCCGTAGACCAAGGAGAAACCCCAGTCGTTCCACAGGAGGCCTTAAGCATGCACTGGATTTGCCATCCAGTAACAGTTTCAGATCCAAGTGCGAACCAGGCCCAAACATCCCTGCTTAACTTCTGAGCACAGATAAGATTGTGTGATGTGACTATACACTAACAGCAACAACTCATTCTGTCCTGGCTGTCATCATCAGGCTCAGGACTGTAGCTGGGCCTCCATGATGCTAATGCCTTAGTTCAAGTTCAAAATTAGTCGCTGAGGCTAGCTCAGAGCTGCTGAGCTAGATGCGCATGGGAAGCAGGTACCGGGGAAGTGGCTCTGTCCCTCCCAGCAAGGCCCACAGAGAGCAAAGCTCTAGCATTAGCCACAGGGCAGAGCAATGCCACTGTAGAACCAGAGTGACATCTACCTAGCCAGTGCCTGGAAAGCAGCAGACGCACTGCCCCAGCACAGCATAGCCTGTGCCACCAGTCGCTACATTCTGATACAAAATCAGAAGAGCGCTGTGGTCAGATTCCAGTGGCAAAGGCTGGCTCTGGGCATGTGAGGTTATGCTGCTCCAGCAAGGAGCTTCCAGGGTAGAGATTCAGGGTGGCAAGAGGCCACTCGGGGTTACTCACCGGGCTGGTGAGCTAGCTGGGCTGACATACAGCTATGTCCGCACAGATTGTTTGGGACCTGGACTCTCCCTGTTGAACTTCTTCAGTGTCCCCCAAACTGCCACCCTTGTGCTGGCCTATTTTCCACAGATAGACAGACACAAGGAATCCAGAGTCAACTTCCAGCACAGGTGAGGAGGTTGGTGCAGAGGAATCAAAGGCTTTATTACGGGAAAAGCTCCCCTTTCTCAAGCATCTGAGAGGAAGGAAGATTCCAGGCAGATCTACCAGATCACAGAGCTAGGCCCTAAATTATGTTTCAGAGTTCCTGGAGATGGACTTTTAAGAGCAGGGGGCAACTTTGGCCAACACTTTCCTGTGGTGCAGGTGACTACTTAGGCCAAAGCAAAGCCACAAGAGAGGTTCTGGGATATGTGATGAGCTGGCGCCGCCAGCGGTTTCCCTCAGCTACGGCAGTGCCATCTATGTGCAGAGGAAAACACGGTCTGACAGAGCAGAACAGAGGGGCTGGAAAGATGGCTCAGTGGTTAAACGCACCTGCCGCCCCTGCGGAGGGCCTGGGTTTGGCTCCAGCTATTATACAGAAAAACTGTTTCCTAAGTGCAGATGTTGGAGGGAAAAATCTCTTTTCATCACCTTAGTAAGGATTTCATTTGTCAATTGAAACCTGAAGAACACAATAGTAGAAGCTAGAGGACCTAGGTGTAGTTCACAAAACCTGCTCCTCATCCGGTCCAGTGCCTCGTCAGGCGTCCATGCCCGCCAGGCGTGTACACAGCACACAGACAAACACTAACACGCACAGACACAAACGAATGGTTTTGTTTTCTGTTTTTAGAAATTAAAAGAGACCACTGTACAAAAAGGATGTAAATAACCCGGGTCTCAGTCCTTTTGTCTTTGGACACTCCAGAGCAGGGGTCCTTGTCTCCGAGCCAGAGAGCACACACATCTGTGGTTTCAGGAGCTCTGTGCCTGTGGGCGAGACACACTACCTCCGCCCACCCTGCTCCTCACCCCTGACCATACCATCTGTCTTGTTTAGCATGCAGGGCCCTGATGGATGAGGTGGAGTATGACATCACCAAGGCTCGACAGAAGAAAACCAAGGTGGGCTCCTACCGAATCAGGCCTGACGGGACACAAGAGAGGAAAAAGGTAGCGGAAAAGGAATTATGTGCCAGTGTATAATTGCGGATATGGGCAATTACCAGCCATTTATCCAAACAGCGGTTGGTCTTAATCTTCTAACCTTGCTCTTGTTCAGGGTGTCAGCTCTAAATTGCTTCTGAGTCCTGGGGGACCCGAAGTAATCTTTAAGCTTGAAATTGAAGTATCTCTCTCAGCACCTAAATTTTGTGTTTTGTCAAGTTGGAAGACGTTTCGGCCCGTTGTTCATCAGAATAAAAAAAATAGCGAGCCCATGGTTCCTGGGTAAGACCAACGGGGGGGGGGGCAGGGAGGTGATGGGGCAGATGCTCAAAGGCTGTGCAGAGCCTCCCTTGGGAGCTCCACCCCTCCTCTCCCTGATCCTGCAGATTTCCAGTGTGGGGCACAAGCAGAGCGTAGGCTCTTCTCAGGACAGACAGGCCCGCGGCCAGGTAGGGGTTCTCCTTTGAAAGCGTTCAAAGGACACTTGCCCCGAGAGTCCACAGTGGCATTGCCACAAGGAAAGATGGGCTCAGCCTGCAGGCAGGAGGTCTGGCCAGCTGAGAGGAAGTCAGACACTTTAGGAGACACYATTCCTTCTAAGCACAGAGAGTGAACACTGAAACTTAGAATAGCTGTCTCCCATGGTGTCCAGTGTAGGCAAGCTGAAAAGCCCCAGGGGTTGAACTCTTGCTGCCTTTTCTTGTGTTAAACGTGGAAAGAATTTGTCTGCACATCATCTCCTTCCTGACATGGTATTCCCATGCATTGAGAGGAGGGGAAGAGCCCAAGCCTATATGGAGGTTGACTGTGTATGTGTGTGTGTGTGTGTGTGTGTGTGTGTGTGTGTGTGTTCACATCTGGTGGTATTGCTTTAAAAGAGTAATTTTCATGGAGTAATTGAGGTGACAGGGAAAGCAGAGGAAGCATGGAAGGGCACGGAAAGGATCTGGGGGGTCAGAAGGAAGTGGGTAACTGTCTGCTAGGAGCCACAGCATCCCAGTTGTTAAGCAATTCCTAAACCTGGAAATGACCTTGCAGAAGAAATAAGACCCTGTGGTACTGTCCATTGTAGAAAAGCCAGGCACACAGCTGCTCAGGGAGTTGGCTGAACTGACTTCTCACCCTCCTGCAGCATCCTGCAGTGATATCACCAAGGGCTGTCCACGTATGAATCCTGCACCTTCCTGGAGTCCAATCCCAAAGAGGAGTTACATTTACCATTCCCTTCTCTGGCCTGACACACCTTGGCAAGCTTAATCCAAGGAGGTTTTCTGATTTGCCAGGACACATAGTAGCTTTAAAGGCCCTACTCTGCCTCATGAGTCGTGGCACATGAGACATGGGCCAAGCTCAAGGTGACAGCAGTGTCTCAGCCTGTCCCGGGCTCCTCCCTGTGTGGCACAGCCTGTACACTCACGCACAGGTCGCAGTTTTATTGCTGGGAGAACTGGCTTTGGGGAGATCTGGTGGTCAGGCACCTGCCTCTGGCTGTCTCACAGTRGAGTGATCTCCACACCACCAATCTTAGAGGAATTCCACTAGCTTCAGAGAAAACTGACAGGAGGGTTTCACATCCTTCCACTTAGCAATTCAGAGGCCCTCAGGGGTTTGGCCCTTCAATTCTAAGCTACTTGGCCAGACCTTAACCACAGGAGTTTGCACAGTGTACCAGAGGAGCCAGCAGCTCAGGTCAGGCCTAGAGAGCTTGGACCAGGTGCCACATAGCCTTGTCTGTGGTGCAGAAATAGGGGCACCCCTGTGTCCTTCCGGGAGCTCAGCGTGGGACTCAGAAAATAAAATAGGGTATTTGGTTACACTGCCAGACACTGGCTTTCTCACACACTTCTCTCACAAACCTTTCTTGCTTACACATCTTTTTCTCTTGCACAAATCCCCTCTCTTAAGTCGCTCCCTTGCATCTGTCTATCCTGCACCCTCAATCCTGCACCTCTTTGGCACAAACCTTTCTCCCACACTACCTCTTTGGTTACTGGCATCAGAGAAACCTATCCACTCCAGCACTCTTCCAGACTCTCCAGTTGTAACGAAGCTCCAGCAGGCAGCCATGGCCTGGGTAAGTTCCTGGAGCTGTTAGGGACCAAGGGCCACAGCCAACCATGGGCTCAGAGTCCCCCAGGCTTCCCCTCTACTGGCCCCTCAGCCTTTGATTTGGCCTTCCCACCTTTTCCCTATCTGGGTTCTGGATGGCTGCTCTCAGCCACCCCTCCCCCCACCCGTCCTGTCCTTTCTTCTTGGGTACCAGACACCGCATGCTCCTGGGTGGAAGCTGCCAGAGGCAGGGGAGTCATAGGCTAGAGCCATCACATCGCCAAGAGATGCCTTCCTGCCATTTAGGGTGCTGCACAAGATCCCCAGGCATATACTTACTGACTTAGGATCCTGCCTTCGAACAGAAGGAGGGTAATAGGTCATTCACCCATTCAGTCAGGTTATGAAGGGGAGGTTCAGTCCATCAGGAACTTTAGCCAACGGGTGGGGGAGTGTCCGTATGGTGCCTAGTAAGACTTTGGTGTCCCAGAGGCTTTCTAGTGGCAATCAGACCCAATGACGTACTGGGATGCTGCAGGGCCTTCATCTAGCCTGCCACCCCGTCCCCACCAAGTGCTTTCTCTTAGGAAGAGTCCTCACTCAGGAACTGTACCTTCTGGTAACTTGAGTGTCCTCAGAGGGGAAGCTCAAAGCCAGACTCTTCCCCTACAGCCCAGCACCTTCTTACTAAGTAAGCAGGCAGAATGAAGTTACAAGTTTCATTTGATGCCCTTTGGCATCATCTCCCAGCCAACAGGGTGGTTTTGGCCAATCTTACAGATATTTGTGAAGGAGTGGATAAAAAACACTTGTTCAGTCACAGGCACTGTGCACTGTCCCCACTTTCACACACACTACCTGCCTTAGTCAGAAACAGTCTTCTCACCCCAGGGACTGTTTCTTTTGCATATAAACAAGATCTCCTATAGCCAAAGGGAGCATTAGCACATCCAGTCCCTTTTGTTTTATTCCTATGAAGAAATGGGCTGACCTCAGAGAACTGTTTCCCAGCTCTGGAGGCCGGGGACAGGTGAGAGACCACGCCTCTGAGCTGCCTCCTTGGGGGCTCTTAATACATCTCCCAGTGTGTTCCAAAGCCATGTCTGGAATTTGCCATGTGGACTGGGTGCTTTAGAAGTCAGAGTCACCTTGGAGGAGTGGTGTCAGGAATGGTGTCTTCGGGTGGGGCCAGTGGCATGGGCCATGGACTCACACTTATTTTTGCATATTGATGCCCTAAGCTCAGTCACTGAACACAGGTTGTAGTTCTCTATACTAGTTGTCTATAAGGCTGGGAAGTGTGTGGTATGATCTACTCTGGAGGGTTCCTCTGCCCAGAGAAAATCAAGACACACACTATCTGTAAGAAGGCATTTGAACAGACAAGTGACACCAGCCAGGGCTGGTCTTAAGGGGACCAGCATTTTGCCAAGTCCAGACACTCATGTCTTTGGTTCCTTCTCTAGTTTTAACAGCTTGGAGGTAGGCAACCCGCTTGAATGGTTCCTTTTACAAACAGAAGATTGACTCAGGAATCATTAGTGACTTGTTTTTTTTTAATGGCATTTATTTGAGTTTTTGAGAAGCAAGACAAGCCTCAGTGTCATTTGCTGCTAGCAGAGCAATTGTGTCATGTTGTACTCTGCAGCACCAGTGTCCTCAGGCATCCTGGAGCTGTGCGTGTCCAGCATATATGGCTGTACTTGAGGTCCTGCCTGCTAACAAAAGGCGGGTGTTAGGTCATTGTCCTAGCCAGCCGCCAGGAGCTTTAGCAGCTGCTAGTGACCCTTACAATCAGATTAATGGGGTATTTATAAGAAAACATATAAATGCCAGAAGTCATCTTCTAGAGAAGGAGAACTCTAAGCCATGTTATTTTATATAAAGCATTAACGTAAGAAGTAGGCCATGTCTGAAAATCCGAAAGCCTCCATATCGGGTAGCTGTCCCCAGCAAGGGAGAGTAGCCTGAAGAGGCCGTGTTTGAGAAGACTGTTAACAGTGTCACGCTCATTCGTGGCTGCCTGTTCAGAAATGCCAAGTGTCTCTGCGTGCAGAGGTGCTGGTGGTCATGGCTTGGTGTTTAAAGGCCTGGAATATATTTTTATACAGGCAGAGCCTAGACTAGGCCCCACACACAGGGCCGAGCTCCAGC
>BDUI01002341.1:44133-60950 GCA_002335545.1 Apodemus speciosus | reverse complement strand
CAGATACCAAATACCAAAATTAAATCAGGATCAAATAGATCATCTAAACAGTCCCATAACCCCCAAAGAAATAGAAGGGGTCATAGAAAGTCTTCCGACCAAAAAAAAGCACAGGACCAGATGGTGTAGTGCAGAATTCTACCGGACTTTATGCTGGCTAGTTTTATGTCAGCTTGACACAGCTAGAGTCGTCTGGGAGGAAGGAGCCTCAGGTGAGAAAATGCCGTCATCAACMGGTCCACGGGCAAGGCTGCGGAGCTTTTTCTTTCATGACGATTGACACTGACGAGGGAGGGCCACTGTGGGTGGGGTTACCCTTGGGCTAAGGTCCTGGATGCTAGAAGAAAGCAGGCTCAGCAAGGCAGGAGGGGCAAGCCTTGAGCTGCCCTCCATGGCCTCTGCAGCATCAGGTCCTGCCGACCTCCCTGGGTGATGAGCCACAAGCTGTAAGAGGAAATAAACCCTTTCTTTCCCAGGTCACTTTTGGTCATGATGTTTTACCACAGTAATAGAAACCCTAACTAAAACATCTCTGCCTTAGGTAATAATCAAACTTATGAAGAATTATCTTAAAAGCCATTTAAATTCATAGTTTTTGAAATTTCTGTGAACAAACTGGGGTGGTTTCTACTGACCCTGTGTCCCTTTGCCCCTTGTTTTGTTTGTTTTTGTTTTTGTTTTGCAGTGAGATCTTGCTGTGCAGCCCAATCTAGCCTCGAATGCACTGTAAAACTCAGGCTGTCTTGAACTGTGGCAGTTCAATCTCGAGTGCTGAGATTGTGCAAGCCACTCCGTTGGGGTCATGTGGATTTTAGAGCCATCTCCTTGTGTAGCCTAGGCTAGGTAGTAAGTGGGACTCCAGGTGTGTAGCACACATCTGCTCTTATTGCTCTCTGCCCTCTTCAATGTAGCAATTAGCTATGGGAGCATATGGAATAGGAGCATTAATCCAGTCATTAATTCATGCTCATGCAAAAACATTGAATTTTTAAGTCATTGTTATTATGTTTGTGTGTGTGTTCGTGCGCGCACGCGCACGAGAGAGAGAGAGAGAGAGAGAGAGAGAGAGAGAGAGAGAGAGAGAGAGAGAAAGAGAGAGAGAGAGTATGCACACGTATGTACAGAGACAAGAGGGCAGCTTGTAGGAGTTGGTTCTCGTCCTCTACCATGTGCATCTTGGGGACTGAACTCAGGTTACCAGGCTTGGCAGCAATTGCTTTTACCCACTGAATACCCGCCCTAAATTTCTTCACATGTATGTGCATATGTGGAAACAGGATTATCTGTGGTTTGGGGGCATCTGGGTCTCTGTTAGTGAGGGGAGCTGGCCATACATGGAAAAATTCTGTGAACTGCCTCCACCCTACCCCATCCACCCTCTCAGACTTAACATCTTCCCAACTGTCCCCAGTCTCAAGCAAATGCATACATGCAGCAGATGTTGAGTGTTTTCTTGGCCTTGTTCATTTTTAACTGTAGTAAGATTATAATATATTTTTTCCACCACTGAAGAATATAGAAATGTTAAGTAAGCTTATTGTTACACATACATACTTTTCTCTTGGGATAGGCCTAATCGTGTCACCTCAAAATCATATCTCAAAGCTTTACCTCCATAACTGAATTTAGAGGCAGGTGAGTCTTAGGTAAGACCCTGACCTGATAGGAAGACACCCCAGAGTGCACAGTGTCATTTGGGGACACCGCTCCATC
The DNA here is from genome assembly GCA_002335545.1 of Apodemus speciosus. Classification (NCBI taxonomy): domain Eukaryota; kingdom Metazoa; phylum Chordata; class Mammalia; order Rodentia; family Muridae; genus Apodemus; species Apodemus speciosus. The sequence continues at coordinate 59,237 of BDUI01002341.1, read as the reverse complement.
ACTGGGAACTGAACCATCCAAACCTTGACCACGCCCCAGAGTGGGCAGTGTCATTTGTGGACACAGCTCTGTTACTAGGACTGAACCGTCCAAACCTTGATCTTGGACTTTTGACCTCCAGGARAGGATGAGGGGAACTGTAATGTTTACATCTTGTCAAGTGTCACGGTGAGGGGTTTGATGGTACAGGCCATGAGGCATCTCAGTCAGTGTTTATTTGTGTGTGTGTGCACACACACACACACACACACACACACACACACACACACACACCATCTTCCACAATAGTGAATGGAGATATACAGAGGTTTTTAAAATGGGTCTCAGGAGCTCAGACCCTTCTCTTGCCGGTAAACTTTCTGGGCCCTTCCAGATTTTTTTCTATTCAGCACCATTACAACAAACCTCTTGGACTGGAGTTACAAATGGTTGTAAGCTGTCACATGAATGCTGAGAATCAAACCAGTGTCCTCAGGACCTTCTTTTTTCAGTGCTTGGTGATCCAGGACCTTATACTTGGCAGCAAATGTTATCGTTAGTTCGCCCCAGCCGTGTTCACCTGATTTCTATAGAACAGATTCTAGATTCTTCAGTGCTTTGGGGTCAGACCATGTAGGTCATACACATTTTTAACTTTTGTCTGTGTCCCTGGATAACCTCCCCAAGGCCTCAGAATTTTGTAATCCAACTGACAGTGTAGGAAAGAATATGTTCTGTTTTACTTTTGCCCATTATAGAAAATACCATTTGTCCTCTCTTTGGTGACACAGTAAGAGCAAAAAATATCATCTCGCTCCTGTTTTAATTTCCCTTCCTGGTCTGGCAGTGAGGGTCTCTGTTGTCTGGGGTTCCTGCACCTGCTTGCTTATTTGTAGCTTCTCCCATTTTCCCATCAGATTATGGTTTGTACTTTATTACTTTGTATCCCTGTCCATCTGCGTGCTTCCTGGGCTGTGATGTCACCAGCTGGGCGTCTCCCCCACACAGACTCCTCCCCTTTCACTGTGCATTTGGGGCCTGGCTTGGTCATGCAAATGGTTTCTGGGTTTCCTTCCCTGGCCCCTGCTTCTTTTCTAGCTTTCCTATAGTGTCTGTGTTGAACATATCTTTTACTCTGAGTCTCAGTTCCAGCTCTCTCTTCCTAGTGAACAACAAGTCCCCTGTGCTGGCACCATCTCCTAAACAAGCCTTGTTCCCCAACTGACCTGGAAAGCCGTTGCGTCTGCCACCTTAAGACATACAGTTATTGACTATATTATAGTGAGAATTCTGGAATTTTGGTTTCTTAAAAAAAAAAAAAACACACAGACATATAAGAATATATTTTCGTTTTARTCCCAGGTGTTGGGACATGGGGCTGCTTCATGGCAACTGACTATTGTGTGCCTCATGCTCTGGTAGGGTCTTGGTTTTGCTTGGTGCAGATAGTYTCTATGTTTGTGTGATGTTTGGAATTCTGAGGTGTATTGTTGGTTATTGTTGGTCGAGGTTTGTTGTGGTTTGTAAAGTAGTCACACCCAAAGGAGAAACAAGAAGAAGAAATTAGATATCCTGATGGTGAAAATCAAACCTGCCCCAAGGAATCCAATGTCTCCAATCAGCAGGAAGTAGTCTATTGATAACATTGCCCCTTTCTGACCCCTGACTTTATTCAGAGATCTCTTTTCTTTTTCTTTATCCTTTTTTTCCTCTCTTATTTAGCATTATGGGGTTGAAAGGGTAGAAAAGGGGAGGGGAGGAAGGTGGAAAAAAGAACCAACAAAGTAGCCAAAGACAGCTAAATGTAGGAGTCTCTTACTCACATGTATGTCTGTGCAAAACTTGTGTACATAGCGTCCCGAGGGCAGAAGAGGGCTCCCTAGGACTGGAGTTACAAACGGTTGTAAGTTACCATGTGGGTGCTGGGAATCCAACCAGGGTCCTCTGGACGAGCAGCCACTGCTCCTAACTCCTGAGCCATCCATACAGCCCAGTGTCTGTCACCTTTAAAAACAAGTTTCTAGAAGACAGAGGAATTTACATTTGTTCTCATGTTCGGGATTTTTTTTTTAATATTTTATTTGCAAACTGCAATTTTTCTCTATCCTGAAGCTTTGGGGGAGGGTATTTTTTGTTTTGTTTGTTTGTTTTGAGACAGCATCTCCTGGAACCCAAGGTGGCCTCAAATCCTGAACTTTTGATTTCCCTACTTCCACCTTAGGAGTGCTGACATTAGAGACATGGCCCATTGTGCTCGGTTCCCATGGTGCTGGGGACTGATCACGGGGTTCATATGTGCTGGGTAAGCACTCTATACATGAGCCGGTCCTCCTGAAGCCTATTTTTAAAAAATATATGTATATGTATGTCTGTGTGACTATATGGCATATGTGTTGGGGTTCTTRTGTACATAGCACCCAGAAACCAGAAGATTCCCTAGGACCGGAGTTACAGATGCTTGTGAGCCACCATGTGGTTGCTGGGAAYCAAACCAGGGTCCTCTGGAAGAGCAGCCAGTGCTCTTAACTGCTGGGCTATCTCTGCAGCCCATCTGGTTGTAAGCCACCCCATGTAGATGTTAGGAGTCAAACTTGGGTCATCTAGAAGAACCAGAACTGTTGTTAGCTGCTGGGTTTAGGTGCCTTCTTATACATTGTGCATCACAGTGTTTTGTTCACAGTCACCCTTGCTTCTTTCTGTCAACTCAATGAAGGAAGAAATGGTTCACACGGCCTATTACCTTATCAGTCAGAAGGTCCTTTAGGACTGGCTACTTCCACTGTGTTGTGAAGCCTAGGTTTTAATGTTTTGTTTTATGTGTACAGGTGTTTCACTTGAATGTTTATGTATGAACTACGAGTAATCCTTTTTCCCCAAGAGACCAGAAGACAGTGTCATGTCCCCTGGAGCTGGAGTTATATATGACTGTGAGCTGCCATGTGGGTGCTGGAAACCGAACCCAGGTCTTCTGCATGAGCAGACAGTGCTCTTAACCTCTGAACAGCCTCTGTAGCTCTGTTGTGAAGTCTAGGAAAGCAACAAAGTCACAGGAAAGGAGAGGCGTTACTCACCAGCCCAGTGGCCAGCTGTGTCGCTTGCTGCTAGGAATCTGTACTGTGGGATTTAGCTGGTGATGCCCAGGGTAGAGAGAGAGCCACATGTGGGRTTGGAACTGTCATTTTAAGGGCAAGGTACAGTGGAGTGGTCTTGTGGGAGCCCTGTTGTCCCTGAGAGAGATTCTGCCTTATAGTGAGCCCTGATTGTCAGAGGGTAGGTCTGAGAAGGACCTTAGGACAAGCCACCCTCTTCTGCATATCCACTCAGAGGCTAGGTTGTCAGGATCAGACCGGCTAGCCTGAGTTTAAGATCTGGTAACAGTGTTTAGGATACAGTGGGGATACAAAGACCTCATTAACTAAAGACTCCAGTTAAGAAACAAAACCTGGCATTACTACTTGGGCATATAGAAAGACTAGATGCTCTGCTGCCCTTGGGGAGGAGGAGAAGACAGATGATTTAATACGCCTGAACAGATAAAAGTAGTAATGATCAGCAGGCACAAAGCAGTGAGAGAGAATTAAAGATTATTGTAACTTAGTGCAGAATTAGGATTAACTAGCCAAATGCTGACAGTGCATGCTACTCATTTATAAAGACAAACAAAAGCTGTGACTGAGTCCTGCATGTGTGAAAGGCTCAGCATCACCAGCCTAATCTTTGGGGCCCTTCCTGTCTCTGTCCAGGAAGATGTGGCTTTTCAGTGACTTGTACCTTGTGGAAGAGGTGTGTGGGACTGTGCGTGGCAGCCTTCTGTCCTCCAGGGCTGCACCGCAAAGGGGACTAAGGTAAGCTGTACCTTCTCGTAGCACACCTGGGACCAGAAGTTCAACACTGAGTGTGGCAGGGTGGCCCTGAGGACTCAGGAGGAAGGAAAGCCCAGCCCAGGATCATCCAGGAAACCCTCTGGAGGTATTTCCCAACTCAATAGGGTTCTTGCCTGGGGAATGTAACATCTTAGTCCATCTCTGGGGTCACATAGTTGTGGCCTTATGTGCCCATGCCTCTCTCTTCTTGCTACAAGGGCACCCATCACGTGGACTTCAGAACCCATCCTAAGACAGGACCTTGGCTTAACCATGCCTGTGAGACCCTTTTCCAACAAACTGCACACATGGAGATTAAGATCAGGACTTGAGTATATGCTTTGTGGACACAATTCTACCACCAAGCAGAAAGAGCTGGAGCACCCAGACACTTCACTGGTTCCATGGAGTAAGTGGGCTCATCTCCCATTGCACCTTCTTGCAAAGTATTCTTGTGCGGGAGGTGTGTAGGGCTCAACCCAGTCCCATTGCTTCTCAGACTCTCCTGTGGTTGAGTAGTTCTGGGACAAGCACTGTCTCATGAGGGCTGGGGTTGGGGTTTCCCACCATTCCTACTAGCCAGCAGCATACCCTCTTTCTCCTGCATGATGTCCCTATGGGAACAGACCTTAATATGTGCCTTGATGCCTCGTCATAAAATGCCTTGCTCTTCGCTACCATTCCTGGCCTGTCTGGGTGTGTGGCTGCCTGTCATGTGTCCTTTATCTCTGACCTTTGAATCTGTTTCTGGTACATGACTGTCTCTTGCCATTTGGCAAGACTACTTCTACAAGTCTGGCATTAGACATTGCACTACAGTCTAAAGACATAATGCATATAACCTTGGATTTGGTAGTTCCAAATCCTGTCACACTCAAAACAAGCTGTCAAAGTCGTCTGGCACGACTTATCCTTAATAAATCCCTCAGCCTGTTAATTGCTCTTTATCCATTGAATAAAAATCGTGTGGATCCACAAATCATGAGAAGAATGGAGCACAAGAGAGGAAATGTTTAAAGGATTGCCTGTTTACCCCCTGGGACAAAAGGAGCCGTGTGGCACAATGGGTGCCACCATGCCCTGGCCCAGGAGCAGCTAGAATGGATGTGCTTTGGCTTTGAGTCGGTTTATTTGAAGGAAATCAAGGGTACCAATTATTTTGGAAGAATGAGTCCAGCATGCTGTTCTGGAGCTGTGGCCATAGGACAAGTGCCCAGAGATGGCTGGAACTGGCTTGTGTGAATGGCCAAGGGAGGGCACAGGGCAATGTCATACTCCGCAGAGGTACCCAGTGCCCTCCACTGTGGCCTCCACTGAGACTCAGGGCCTTTAGCATCTGTTTGACCTGACTCATCTTCTTCCTTCAGGATGTAAACTAGGCCTGTGACCCTGGACAAGAACCTGTTTCCAGAGGCTCTTTCCCCTCTGTGGAGAAAAAAAAATGAATGATTAGGGTGGAGACCTTCAGAGGCACCGGATCCTGCTGTCTCCTCAGTCAGGGGACTTTAGCAAGGGAAAAATCCAGGAGAATACAACCACTGAGGGTTTTCTCAAGGGTCCACCCAGTGGAGTGAGTGACCAATCATACCTAAAAAGCTCCTCATATGACTCTGGTTTCTTGGCCCATATCACAYGTAACCCTCACTTCCTCAGGTATGCACATGGCCTGATGGGAAAGATTCCTTAGGTCATGCCAAGAGAAGCAACTTGGTGCTCTCAGGTATTCTAGTGTATTTGTATGCATGCATGCATGTGCATGCRTGAGCATTTGTGAGTGTGTAAATGCATGTGAGTGTGTGTTTGTATGTGCGTGCATGCATGTGCACATGTGTGTGTGCAGCTATGTGCGTGCATATGCATGTTGCACAAATGTGGAGCTACAGGTGTGTCTTCCAGGATAGCAGTGCTATTTGGTTTCCACAGGAGAGAGGAGAATGCGGCAGGAAGATAGGGTGACATCACACTTGGGGTAAGGTTGTGTTATACTTGGTACAGGACCATGCTGAGGAGCAGATTATGAAGTCACCTGAAGAGGAGCATAGAATCAGAGCAGGGTTATGTGTAGTATTACCTGTAAAGACTGAGGATGTCACCAGCTCCAAGACACACCCACCTGCACCCCTTAGCTTCAGAAAAAGCTATGCTTAAGTGGACTTAAGATGTATCTCAGCGTAGAGCTCTTGCTCTGGGTTTAATCTCCAGCACCACAAAATAATAATAATAATAATAATAATAATAATAATAATAATAATAACTTTTAGATACTGAAAGGTAAGCTTGACATCCTTCGCCATTGTAAAAGTCCCTTTTCCATAGCACTATGTGACCTTTTCTACACTTAATAAATAAAAGGCTGCTCTTGCCAGGCAGTGTTGGCACATGTCTTTAATCCAGGCAGAGGCAGATAGATCTCTGAGTTTAAGGACAGCCTGATCTAAAGAGTGAGTTCCAGGACAGCCAGGGCTACACAGAGAAGTTTGGTTCCAAGCAACAACAACAAGAAGAACAAACAAAAAATCTGCTCTTAGCTCAGGACACCCATAAGAAGTCTGCGGCCAGGGCCCTGCAGCAGAGAAGGCCACCCTCAAGGCTATGTGCTCTGCATGTGATTTCGGGTCCAGACCATGGTCCTCAGGACAGGGTCCCCTTCATCTTGCTCACTGCCATGACTCCTGTCTGATCCCATGTCTACCCTGCTCGGGACATACTGACCAGGTGGGACCTCCAGGCCCATTTCAATGGACTCTATCCAGACTAGATTTTTCCCATCATTCTTTGGTCCTTGGCATAGTAAAAACTTTGGTCTCATCAAAAGAAAGGCACTGCTGGGCTTTGTCTCCATCATCCCTAGCTCAAGCTCCTGCTAGAGATGTATCCGGTGCACTGAGCCTTTACAATCATGTTCCCTCACACGATCAAGAATTTACCTGGTGTAAACTAGCTGGAGTACCAGCAGGCAGTGAGACTGTACTGTCCCAATGCATATAAGAAGGAAGGTTATCTTAGGTCTCTGTTGCTGTGATAAAGCACTATGAGCAAATGCAATGTGGGCAGAAAAGGCTTATTTCAGCCCAGAGTTCCACATCCCTGTTTATCATTGAATGAAGTCTGGACAGAGACTCAAGGCAGGAACTGAAGCAGAAAACTATGGAGGAGTGCTGCTCACTGGCTTGCTCCCCCTGGCTTGCTCAGTTTATTTTCTTATACCCCCCCCAAGACCACCTGCCCAAGAGTATAACCACCCACAATGGGCTGGACACTTCCACATCAATTATTAAGCAATAAAATGGCCACAGAAATGCCTATCAGCCAATCTAAGGAAGCATTTTCTCAAAGCTCTCTCTTTCTAGGTAAGTCTAGGTTTATGTCAGTGTTCTCTCCTGGAGTTACTAACCTTAAATAGTGCAGAAAACTTATACAGATAAAGACATTTGAATAGGTTTCACATTTATTGCCTGAAGTAAATCACTAAGGTGAACCTTCTGTTTTGCTGGGACAATGGATACCGTCACACTAGGGTGAAGGATCAGCAGTGATTAAGAAGAGACCAACATCCAAATAAATATGGTAATGAAGTGTGTGAAGGGGAAAGAAGGTGACTCTGGCTGCTCCCAGAGATGCTGAGACAGGTCTTCAGTGAAGTCATGCAACCACCCAGCCAGCACAGAAAGCAGTATCCAACTCTCTCTGTCTCTCCACCCCTACCCCCACCTTCTCACCCCTTCTCAGCTTAATTAAAGAGAGTCAGCACAGGGGGAAGATTAGAAAGTCCCAGTTAGTGACCTGCTGGTGGCTATCCCTCTCCAGAGTGGGAGAAGCCATCAGGAAGGACCTGCTCACTGTTTTGGTTTATATTTACATTCCTAACATGTTAGCCAAGTTCCCCTTTGTGTCTTTACCTAGAAAGACAGCATCAAGATAGCACATGGGGAAATGCATGTAAGACTGGGGCCTCCTCTTCCTGATATCTATCTAGCAATATGCCAGGAGAAAAGAACCCGCTGGGAGAATACACCACAACGCACAAAAACACTCAGAGCACTGTTACTGACAAGTGTTTTTAAAAAGATTTATTTCTTTATGATATGCAAGTACACTATTACTGTTTTCAGACACACCAGAAGAGGGCATCAGATCTCATTACAGATGGTTGTGAGCCACCATGTGGTTCCTGGAATTTGAACYCAGGACCTCTGGAAGAACAGTCAGTGCTCTTAACTGCTGAGCCATCTTTCCAGCCCTATTAATAAGTTTTAAATGTTATTGCCACCCTAAAAATCTACAAATCAAGATACTGGGTAATGAATCCTGAATTTTAGGGGAGGAGACTCATAGGATTTTTGTTTTATTTTGTTTTGTTTTGTTTTGTTTTGTTTTGTTTTGTTTGTGTGTATGTGTCTGTCTGTCTATGTCTCAGCACACATAAGGAAGTCAAAGATCTCTGTTTTCTCTTTCCATACTATGGGTCTGGAGGATTGAACTCAGGACCTTAGTAGCAAGCCTCTTGACCCACTCAGCCATCTCACCAGCCCAAGTGCTTAACCTCAGAGTGCTCTGCTAACACATTTGCAGACCGTGGAATGGCATGAGTGTCTGGCTCACTGTTGCCCTGTGCGATGCAAAGTGGAATCTTGGAATTACAGCCTTGGAAGGAGCAGGTTGTTTCTTTGGGATGTTGATTTTTTTAATAGATTTTTTTCCTTCATGTCTGGATCCCATTGCTGGAGTAAACACTGTGTTTTATTAAATTTTTGGGTGGTGAAGACATTGACTATGTGACATACAACTACTAATGGCTCCAGAAGAGGTAAACGATAATGTCAGAGTTATTTAATAAGGACAGGATGGTTTTACTAATACAGTGGGGACACAGACATAAATTGGGTTTGTTCCTGTTGTTGTTGTTGTTGTTGTTTTTTGCTTGCTTGTTTACTTTTGAGATAAGGTCTCATTATGTAGCCTTGGGTGGCCTGGAAATCACAAGGTAGACCAGGTTGGTCTTAAAATAATAGAGGTTTGCTTTCCTCTGTCTCCCTGGTGCTAAGATCTAAGATGTATGCCTTATATTTCACACTCATCCTATCCAAACCTGAGGAGATGCTCCTTGGTATAGAGAGCCAAGAGATCYGAATACTYCGCCCATCAGACCGCAGCAGCTCACCCACCCTTCTATCTGCGGCCGAGCCCATCCTGTCATGACCTGGTATTTCTAAGACRAACTTCTGAGCTGGGAAGAAGTGCAGCAACCTAGTGTTAAACATCAAACCCATATCTCAACTCCAGTCTGAAGGACTGAGTTTGCTGAAAAATCTTTCCCCAAAACAGGAAGAGGCACAGTCGGGAGGACATCTCAGCCCAGCACATGTCCCCCGGAATAGTTGCTGAAGGACCCCAGACACTTGTAGAAGGAAAGAATGAAATTAAGAAAGAGCCAACAGTGCTGAGAAGTGTTCAGTTCTGTAACAGCACAAAGGTTATCACAGCACAGCAGGCTCAGGAAACTGCCTGAGACCCCTCCCCTGCTTCTGTTTCCTGCCTCGTTAGTGAACATCTCAGCCTGCTTGCTTACCTTTGCCTTCCTGAGGGTGGAACTCGCCCTGCCTCATCCAGGCAAGCACTTTCCCACTTGCTACACCCAAAATTTAAAATTTATTATTTTTGTACATATGTGTCCACACTTACACATGACGTGTGTGTGAGTGGGACACGCACGCCATAGTGTACATGCAGAGGTCAAAGGACAACTTTCAGGGGTCACTTCTCTCTCTCGGCCGTGAGATGGAGAGCCAACTCAGGCTTTGGGTTTGCGTTGCAAGTGCTTTGACCTCTAAGCCATTTTGCCACCCTAAGCTCTTTGTTCTTGATTTTGGCTACCTCACTGTTGCTACGGTGAGGTGGCCAAGATCATGGACTAGTAGGGTTTCTGGCACTCAGTAGGGGCTGCTCTGAATGAAATGAGTCTCAAAAGTAAGGCCCGTGTGTGTGTGTGTGTGTGTGTGTGTGTGTGTGTGTGTGTGTGTGTGTGTGTGTTGTCCAAAAAACAAGGCTTGGGTTCAGGACCTCTTGGTCCTAGTGCTAAATGGCTCTCCCTCCTGGCTCTGCTCTTTCCAGATACAGCATACAAAGTCCCACAGATGATGATGCACTAGTCAGTTTTCCTGAGGCTGGAGTCAGAGGCTGGAGGCAGGGGCATTGGTGACCACATTGTTATCATGGTCCCAGCACTAAGTTGGGTAGGCAGCCCCTGTTCCAGAGCATCGACCCCCTCCTCACATGCATGTTCACATGCACACACACACACACACACACACACACACACACACACATTTAATGATATTTTAAGGCACCACAAGCAACAGCCTCTCCCACCCTCCTGCTCTGACCTGACCAAGCTTTGACAAAGTGATGCAGCTAAGCTCCTAAAGGAAAGCTGCTGGTACTGGTCCCAGAACATGCTTGGGGAGCCAGTGATTGCCACCCATCCCAGAATCTCATGCTACAAGACGCTGGAGAGGGAGAAGTGAAAGCTTTGGGGTACAGGGGGTGCCTGTGTGCTAACTAGAGCTCACCCACAGCTGTGTTTATCAACATGCTAAGAATGACATCCGTCCCCCTCACTTGTCTGTGATGAGTACAGAGGCACCCCATCTCCTGAAATTTGTGTCATTAAAGTGTGTAAATTGTAAGGCAGTCTTCCCCTTCAGAAGAGAGTAACAACACTCTGCTTTTGTCAGTGAGCCTGGCCTAGTCAAACACAGAATGGTGTTGCAATGGCCCCCTTGACCCAAGAGGATTCTGGGAGTTCAAAGTCAGCCTTACCCACAGTCGAGAAAGAAGAGTCTGACTAGACTCTTGTATTTAGGCAGTCCCAACAAGGCTCCCCCCCTCCCCAGGCTGCACTGAGGATGGCAGGAGGCAGAGCTTCACTGGGTAGGTGGCACCTTCTTTAGAACTTGGCTGGACAGCTGTCTCTGCATTTGGGATCTCTGCAGACCACGATAACCTAATCCTTAGGGATGCCCAGTGTGTTGGGCCTGCACTATAGTAGCAAAGCAGAAGCTGAACCTTCAGGACCCACGCGCGTTAGCTAGGGCCCCATAACAAAGTCCCACAGATGATGATGYACTAGTCGCTTTTCCWGAAGCTGGAGTCAGAGTTGAGGGGGCCTGGGGACCTAGCTCCTCTGTAGTCTTTCTGGCTTATGGATACACTCTTCCCTCTATTTCATCCTTCTGTGTATCTGTCTGRAACACCTCCTCTTTTTTATTTTATTTTTTTGAGACAAGGTCTCACTACGTAGCCTTGGGTGGCCTAGAACTCACTATATAGGCCATGCTGGTTTCCAGTTTCTGCCTGAGATTAAAGGTGTGTGCCACCTCACCTGGCTCTAATCCCCTCTTCTAGTAARGAAACACATATGCACAGTGAAAAGGGGCCACCCCCTGAAATATCACTTAATCTTGATTCCCTCTCCCAAGAGCCTATTTCTAAGTGTGTCATTTATAGAAGGTCCTGGAGGCAAGAGTGGGAGGATGCCATCAGCCTTCACCCACACCCCAGCCTGCCCTCTAATGTGAGCATGACAAGAAACAGATGCTGCTGGAGTAGGTTGAGAAACAGATCTCCAGGACACTGCGATGTATCCAGAAAGCAAGGAACCACAACAGCTCAGGAGTGCGTCAKGGCAGAGGAAAGCTGTCTCAGACAGGCACAGTGGATACAACCGTGTGGCAGCACTTGGGAGACTGAGGCAGCCAGGAATAAAGACAGATTTTAAAAGATAAAATTAGATGATAGRTGATAGATGAGATTAGATTAGATAGATAGATAGATAGATAGATAGATAGATAGATAGATAGATAGATAGATAGACAGACAGACAGGTGGAAAGAAGAGCTTTCTCTCTGTGGCCTCCAGGAATCAGGACACACAGCTGGCCTTTGGAAAGAGGCCAGCTCCACTATGCTGTAGGAAGGTTTCAATTCAGCCCAGTCTGAACCCTTTTCTCCCCCTGCTTGTAGCTATGAAGATAGCCTGCCAAAAGGCAGGGTTGTGTGGGTGGCCCAGGGACTTGCTCAGCCTCTGCTCACCAAGATTCCTGTCACATGAAGGGTATCAGGGCTCAAGCCAGTGACCTGAGCTCAGAAGCTCTGCTGTCCCCTAGGTTATTTGAACAGGGAAATGAACGGTACAGGAATACATCAGAGAGGGGTATAAAGCCTGTGCCAACTCTCCAGGGTGTCCTCAGACTCAGCTGATAGAGGGATAGGAGATAGCCAATCATTCACAGAACACAAGCTTGTTCTTAGGCTATGAAAGAGGCCCATGAACTGGGGGCTTAAGACCAGGATGGGGGTGTGGAGGTCAGGTGATCAGGTACTCTCATGAGAGACCACAGCAGTCTCATAAGGGATTGGAACCCCACCCAGAAGCCAGCCACACAGTGCCTTCAGGTTTTTGTCAGCTCAGAGGCCAGTTGATGCTCTTGGCATAATTTGTCTGTGTCTCTGTGTGTGTGCGTGCAAGTGTCTATGTATGTGTGCATGTGTGTGTGAGTGTGTTTGTATGTGTGTATGTGTTGGCTGTGTGTGAGCAACTGCATATGGGTATGTAGCATGTCTACATGTGTGTGTGAAAGCATGTGTGTAGATGTGGGAGTAGATGTTTGRGACGCTTTCCTTCTGTAGACATGATACACCTTAACTCTTTATTCAAGGCCCAGACCGTCTTCCCCTTGGACTTAGCCTTCACCAGGCAATCTCGCCACACCCTTGCCACATGCCCATGGCATGGAAAAGACAAAGTAGCTGTAGGCTACCCACGCCCTGCAGTGCACCATGTTTGGCCTGGCTGGCTCAGCAGATGGCTTAGGCAGCCACTGAGAGGTCTGCAGTGACAGGACACTGAAAGGCAAGGCTGGGTTGGAAGGAATCTGTAAACCGAAGAGGCAGCAATAGCGCTAAGCAATCTCTGGCAGCCACAGGTGGATGTGGGCACACTACCACCATTCAATGCCACTGGGAACGTAGTCTAGTTAAAACATTGTATTTCAGTGTTAATTTAGAAACACGAAGAGTCTTTAAGAAAATCTTTATTTGGGACTGGAGGGATGGCTCAGCAGTCAACAGCACTGGGTGCTCTCTCACAGGCTGGGTTCGTTTTCCAGGACCCACATGGCAGCTCATAATTTTGCYCTCTCTGCATGGGCACACATGTGGTACATGGACATGCATATACCCACACATATAAAATAAAACARTAATAAAATTTTTAAAAGTTTGTATTTGAGGAAATGCATTTGTCTGTAGCATAGATAAGACCCACTAATTATTTACTGAATGACTAAGCAAATTCTTTTTATTTTTTACTTAAATTTTGACCTTTCAAGACCAAGTACCGCAGCTCAGGCTTCTCAGAAACTTACTGTGTAACTCAGGCTGGTCTCCAGTTTTGCTCAGCCTTAAACAATTTCATCTTCCTCTGGTCTGCAACTGGGCACCTGGTGTTCTCCTGGCAGGAATCTTCACCGCTGGGCACAGAACAAAGCTAAGCACATAGTGACAGTGTGCCTGACTACCAGGGCCTCACATAGCTGGGAAAGTGGCCCTGTATTCACACCAGTGGCTATGCATATCATTTTTTTATCATATGTTCAAAACTTAATAGGTTTAAAAAAGTAACAGATTATTTTTGAATGAGAAACCTAACAGCAGTGCCAATTTAATACGTAATAATGAGAAAAAGATACATACTTTTTAACTTCAGAAATTAAATTGAGTTAGATAGCTGCCCCCAGTCAGGGATCATCAATGCTGTTCCACAGTATGAGTTTTTAAAATTCTCTTTTGCCACTGTTGAGTTAAAGATAACTTCCACCACCACCACCACCACCACCACCACCATCATCATCATTATCATCACAATAATAAATGTGACTGGAGTCTGGGGGAAATTTCCTAAATCACAGTGTTCTCATTTTGCTACTGTTTTCAACTCCCTAAGAATGTTACTCATAGGTACTCTCATACTCCAATGGTGAGGACAGAAAACACTTGCAAAAAGAACATAGCCTTTCAAATCAACCATCTTTTAGATTGTAAGAAATGGTTTTTCTTTAAAGGCAAGGATACTGTAGTGATTGCTGGGCCCACAGACCTACTTGTACAAACAGGAAATTTATGGAATCTTGAAACACCACTAATGAGACTTTCGTGATGCTCCAGCTGCTTTTTAAATCTTGTACCAGAAAAAGTCTCTTATTGATTTGGTTCAGAAGTGACTAATTCTTCCCCTCTGCTATGTACAATACTGGAAATTCATCAACTTTTATTATTTCTCATCAAAATGAATTCCTTTAGAATAGTAATCATATTGTCATATAAAACCAGTCAATGCAATTTGCTTATTGAATGAAGGAGTATTATACAACAAACTCATAGCAGTCAATTAACACACAAGCTAATTATGTGTCTCATCAGCCTACAAGAATTTCTGAATCCAAGCCTAAGTGAGGTAAGGTGCAGTAACTTTTCTAATCTAAATACTGACTTGTAGCCAGTCTGAGTGATGGTCCCATTCTTTTCAGATGGAAAGTTATAGCTGTTGAACTACATCCCATATTTGCTGTAAAGCACCAACAACTGATACATTAATCAACCCTCAGGGAAGGAAAAGCTTTGCAACAATATGAAATTATCAACCACTAAGCAGGTTAAACGCCACCTTCATGTCTGAGGGAAAAGTACAAAACAACCATGAAGAAGAATGAAGTTTACCAGCGGCTGTCAGGCTGTGATGGCGAAGAGGGGGCCATCTCAGCCGGCGTCTGCACGGCCATTGTGCTGTGACAGAATTGGATTCCTGCCTGTTTGTGATAGCTATCAAGCAAGAAATTTGCTACAAGATTAACAGAGACACAGTAATGAAAAAACACGGAGCGTGCTGTAATTGGCTGTTATTAAAGTGTAGTCAGAGTGGTTTGTAACCAACTCCCTTGCTGCAGACTTTGGACAAATCCAAACCAGAATTTTCAGATATTTTCCTTCCGTTTCAAAGTTGCAGTCTGGACACCTCCCACCCTGTTTTCCCTCGCTCACTTCTCAAGCCAGTGGCTGGGAGAAGCCTAAGGGGGCAGGGGCGGGGACAGATACCGCATATGCCAAAGTGATTTAGAGGGGTAGGAGGGCTTCAAACTGGGAGATGTCGCGTTTACTTTGAGTGTGGCTCCCCAGGATAGTGAGGAAAAGATCCCAGATCACTTTT
>BDUI01002341.1:24159-36798 GCA_002335545.1 Apodemus speciosus | reverse complement strand
TATGTGGGTGTTGGTTGCCATCCTGAGAACTGGGGGAATGCTTGTCCATTAGTCACAGGGAGATAAAAAAATTATTTATTTAGAAAATAGATGTTTTTATAACTAGAGATTTTCTGGACATTTACTTTCCATATCTAACAAGCACACTGTATATATGAGTTTTTCTTTTTCCTGCTTTGTCTAGATTGTCTCCCTTTCTTTGTAGCAGAGCCAATGAGGCCAGACTGGCTCTTCAACATATCAAGGCTCAGGCATTCACCCTCATGTACAGATATAAACAGGGAATACTGGAGAGGGCCCGTCTACCTCTCAGGACGGCCATGTTTGAATTATGAAGGGCCACAGCGGGRGAATCTCATGCACRCTGCTGACATCTGATGGGTGGGGCAGATCTCACTGACAGAGAGCACGTCCTGGATCTGTGGGGGCCACCGTGGTGTCACGCACTAGGCAGAAGGACCCCTGTGCACGCTCTACTCGGGGTGTGTCGCAGGGGAGTCAGGCTTATTCCTCTCATTCTTTTTCATAGACAAAAGAAACAGGGGTGGGGGGAGTTCCTCTAGGCAACTGCGTCTCCAGAGTCACTTTGTTTCTTAAATCAAAATGACTAAAACCATGATATAATATAGATTATGACTCAAAAATACAACTGTGTCCATAAAGGTGGAGGGCATGAGGCTGTGGACTGTGAGTGGCTACACTGTATCCTAGAGATGTAAGGGTCTACTTGGAAACATACAGAAATGTATTCTATATTGATCACTCTGTGCTACTATCCAATCACAACCTTTAGAAACATATTAAGAGAACTCCTGGTGTAAGATAGCAAGTATCTAGAAATGGCTAGCTGACATTTAAGTGAGCAAGAATCTTCAGTTCTGTCTGACTTYTCAACCCAAGAGGTGACACTTAAAAAGACTATGAAGCTAAAGTAATTCACAGCCTTTCTTAAATAGAACTGCTACCCTTGCTTTCAAAAAGAAAGTAATGTGAATCAAAGTAGCTGTGCCTCCGTCCACAGTCCACAGCATCAGCCCCTTTTGGACTGTGAAATGCCCTTAAATGCTCCTAGTCCTGTGGAGGCCTCGAAGGATGCTTGCTCAGAAAAGCCTGGGAGATGGGATAAGGACAGTGGAGTTGGCTCATGAATCATTCTGGAAACTGGGCTTGGGCTCTAGGTAGGTGTTGGGAATGTGTTCCTTTCTAATTTTCCATGTATTTACATTTTTATTAAGCAAATCTTTAAAATATGGCTGACTTCTCAACTCAAGAGGGGAGACTTAAAAAGATTATGTAGCTAAAGTAATTCACAGCCTTTCTTAAATAGAACTGCTATCCTTGCTTTCAAAAAGAAAGTAATGTGAATCAAAGTAGCTGTGCCTCCATCTGGCATGGGCTTTCTGAAGAGAGAAAAGGCTCGGTGGCCTGGGATTTACTGGTTAGTGACACTATTACTCTTTTTCCAGATCTGTGTGGCACTCCAGCCAACAGTCCTGAACCCTAAGTGTGAGAGGAGTGGAGTCAGCCCACCAGGTCACTGTGTGCCCCCACATCGTGTGACTGCCGTGATAAGGAAGTTCATCTTCTGTCTGCTGTTGCTGTCTCATGCATGATATTGGTTTGAAAATCTCTTGCTTAGCACCATGACAAACCCCAAGTCTTCTCTTAGCTGAAGAGAAGTTTATAAAACAGAACACCCCTTTGCATATTTGGATGGAAGCTGGGTTGGCAATAGAGCATTAAATCTAGCTGTGGGAAAAGGGTGAAGATATTTCTTGATCAGCCACAAATTTAAGGCAATCAGTTACAGCTAATACCATGGGTTGGTTGTTCTGGAAGGTTCTGTGTGTGCTTTTAAAGCCACCCCTCTCAATCTGGAATGGGACTTACAGATCTGGAAACTCTTATATTTTAGAACTTTATCCCTAAGATTCAATAGAACTGATAAAAGTCAATACTTCCRCACAGTGGAATGGCCATCACATCAGGGTTTCCAGGCTCTGAGTTCAGATGATTCCGAAGGTTATCACATAGTGGGTTTCAAAAGATTTGGCACTGAACACATTTTTGTCTTGCTTGAATCTCTCTTGGTTTGTTTTCTCCTCACTGTTCATAGTGTGTAAATTTTCCTACTGGCTGATTTGTCTCTCTTCTATGAGACTTTTATTTACGTATTTATTTTTGGATGTAGAAGGAAATTAACCTTTACCAACACTTACTCTAAGAAAATGTAATAACAGTTTTTTCTGGGTGTTCGCATTATCTGCTAAATTTGCATTCAGTGGAATTAAACTTTAATTATTCAGCATGTGTGGGTACAGGTTAYACCTGTTTAATTAAAGAAATTGTCATCATTGTCATTGAAACTTGCGTGAGTAACAAGCAACCATTTTACTAGAAGAGCTAAAATGGTTGTTTACAAAACCATCCAGAAGCGACACTATTTAGGTCATGCATTGGGCTCCTCAGCCAGAATAATCCTTATATTTGCAAAATTTTACCAACATAAAAGGAAGAGATTTCTGTTTTTTTTTTTTTTCCTTCCTTTTAGTCTTAAGTCTTAATGCCACTTGTTTATCTGGAAATCTGAGAAAGTGTGTGCTTTTGCAATGTGTCTGTGGCTAGTTGTATTATAGGTCCTCTGTAACCTTGAGATTCTGTGCTCCAAATGGACAAGGAAGAAGAGATACAAGGACAGGTGATGCTACCTCTCAGCAGGGGAGAAAAATGTTATTTAAAGCATATTCCAAGCTATAGTGGAGATGTCAGAAAAAGGGAGGGGGACCTGGTCTTTGTATCTTATTTCTGTAACCTGTAAGATTAACTCGGCACTTGAGGTAGGAAGTCTTTTTAGCATTGTCTACTTGGGCTTTATTAGGAAATGCACACTAGGCTCCCACTTCTTAAGATTTACCGTGATGGGAACAAGGCTGAGAAGGTCCCATCATCAGGTTTGCTTTTCACCTGCTGGGACCTTCGTGCAGGTGGATTGTCAGACTCTTGGCTTTCCAAATTGTCCTGGATTTCTCACCAAACAGGGTCTTAGATCTTACCAGTGGTTTGGGTATCTCATGACTCATATTTTTTTGAAATTCTTTNCAGAACAGTTTCTGAGGAGGCTTAGTGTGTGAGGACGTTCTTGACCTGGTAACTGGACCGGTCTTCCCAGGGCCCTCTTCCCTATGCCGGGACCTCCCATTCAAGGCTCTGCCCTACCCCCACACATAGCCTGTTTGCTTTTTTTGATGGGAGAGGGAAAGAGAGAGAGAGTGATTCACTAGTTGCCATTGGGTTTTTTAATGGACGACCCTCGTTCGCTGTGACTTAAAAATCCTGCTTTGTGGATAAGTATAAACTGACACCTTTATGTAGCAGTTAAGGAAATGCTCAGCCCGGACATTCCTAAAAACCCGGGCCTTGTTGTGTTAAAGATCTGCTTTGAGCCTTTCATGTGAGAATTCACCTTTGCGATCTCCTGCCTTTCCCAGTGGCCCCTCTGAGTTTAACAGAGTGTCATCAGCTATCTGATTTTCAGTTGTGTCAGTAAACCTGTGAATTTCTTCTTTGCATTTTATAAAACTTGAAAGCACAGATAATAATGCCATTTGTATTTGAAAGTGCCCTTGTAGAATCTTGGTTTTCGTTTGTTTGTTTGTTTGTTTGTTTGTTTGTTTATATTTAGTGAATTTGGAAAAAAAGAACTTGACACCTGCTATGGGGTGTTCTCATTCTAGTTCGCAGACGCATTTAATTAATTGCTCTTGCGAAGCCAGGGCCTTGAGAGTTCCCAGTGGCCTGAGGTTCACCTGGGCCTCACCAGGTGCCGGGCGGTGACCCGGGCGCGGTCCTCGCGCTCCGTTCGTGCGCTCCGCATAAAGTACGCGCCTGGGGTCTGTTCCTGGTGGACGCTGGGGGCAGCGGCGATCTGGGGGTGTTCCTCGCGGGCTCCGCCGCCCGCGCTTTCATATTAATTGCGTATCGGCTTTGCGGCCAGATGGCGGGGAAACGTCGGGACCCTTTGTGCGCCCCGAGCGCGCCAGTGAATGTCGCGCAGTCATTGGCACCGGAAGGGTTCACACTGCGTGTGAAAGGGGACAAAGAGGGCTGGATATATCAACATCGCAGAAACCGAGTTCATTTGTCATGCAGCCCCTTTCAGCGCAGTTGTCATGCAAACTTCCTTCTTTGATCAGCAGAGGGTGGAGAGAGTGAGGGAGAGAGAGAAAGCGCGCAAAGCCGCGGGCCGGCCGAGCGCCCTTGGCGGCTCCACGCCCCTTCCGGAAGGAGCCGCAGGGACCGGGCCTCCTGCACCTTGACCCGTCTAGACGCCGCACGAGGTTTTGTCTCCGTTTCCAAGGGCGCGGGGTGCTCTTTGACCCGCGCCCGGGGTGGAGGTGGTGGCACAGAGCCCAGCGCGCCCCTGCTGGTCCCGGAGGGAGAGGGGCGCCCGGGACGCGCGCCAGCTGTTCCCAGAGCAAGCCGGGGCCAATGAGGGGCGCTCCGGGCCCTGCTGCCCATGACCACCTCGGCGTGGACCCCGCATAGCCTCCTCAAGGAGTCCGGAAGGCGAGGGGGGGCGCAGCGCGACGCGGGATGGGCAGAAGTGTGGCTTCCCCGCAGAACTGATGCGCTCTCGACACCCCCTTCTCCCCCCATTTTCTGTGCTTCAGCCTCTACTCGACAACTTTTAAAAATGATATCTACAAGTACCGCTTCTAGATTTTTCCGTCTCTTACTGTCCACTGTCAAGCACGTCATTTTCTCGCTAGAATTTAAGCTCGCTTTAAGCTGCATAAAGACTGAAGCGGCTGCGGGAAGCCGTGCTTTCACTCGTTCATTGGACCCGCGTGGGCGTGAGCAAGTGTCCTGGCTGGTTCTGTTCTTCTTGTAGGTTCCCCTGGCCCAGTCCGAGGCGTTCCTCATCGACCTTTTGGATAAAGTGTGTGTGCGAATGAACGATTACCAGCTGGAGGACGACCCAGTGACCAAGCAGAAGTATTTCAGGAGATATGCTCCGAGAAAGGGAGACAAAATATACAAAGAATATAAAAAGTTCTTCTTTTATTCTGATGCCTACAGACCTTTGAAATTCGCGGTAAGCCCCCTTCTAAGAGCCTGTTGGGGTCCCCCTTTCCTGCCGGTAGCTACTCTTGAGTTGTTGATGAGCAATGGACAGTCAGGCACAGTCACAAGCCCTAGTGTCCTGTGCTGCTCCACTGCCTAAGTCTTCATTGAACACTTGGTGCCTTGGCTTGTGAGACATCTCAGGGGTCGTGGCATGCTTCAGCGATCAGTGGAGAAGCTGAAGGGAGTTTTACAGAAGGTGTCTTGCGTCCCTGGTCCTAGGGACATTGACACCATTTGCACATTGCTTGTCTAGGTACTCTGCTAGTACGGAGTGAGCTTAGCCTTTCTTGTTGCCCAGGGAAGCAGGGTTGTGGTTTCTAGGCCAGAATCCGAATGGAGGCCAAGAGTYGTTAACAAATATGTATAGATAAATGTTGGAGCTGTGGCCCCAAAATCCTGTCTCCCAGCCCCACAAGCTTCTCTGGGAGAGTGTTAATTCCTAGGGTTAATTCGCATTTTGTAGCTCAGGCTAGGCTACACCAAGGCTTGGGGTCAAGAGCTAAAGCTGATTTTACAAAAAGTTGACCTCTGTCTTACTAGGGTGTGCCTTGCAAAAATACATTGCAATGTATTTCTTCTTAATGCTGTAGAATCACACAGTGATGGGCAGGCCTTGTTAAAAAATTTATTAAGTTCACACAGTGGCCAAAATGTCAGGCGTGCTTCAGCCCCAACATGGGGCTGTAGCTGACATTTGGAGATTTCATTTTAATTAAAAAGTGAGGGCAACGATTCGGGGCTAAAAGCCCCGTGGAACCCGGATGCGGATGTGAGCGTGTTTGTCTTTCACAGGTTTTAAATAAACACATTATAGTGGAATTTAAATATTTTTAAATGCCATTTTAAAATCTTAGAGTCTTGCTTAATGAACTCAGAGATGGTTTACAAGTCTCCAGTGGATGGCTGTAAGTAAGTAACCTCAGAGTTCCAAAAAAGGCTGCCTGGTAGTTCTTGAGAGATAACACTACACACAAAATTTAACACTTTCAGATCCCATGATACCTCTGTGCTTCCTCCTRCCTGAAGTGTCAGCTTGTTTTATTTTTATTTTTTATTTGCTCAGGAAAGCAAACCCAAGATTTGAGCTAGATTCCTGAAGGGTCTACAGAGAAACTTCCCTTGACCAGCAAGGCAAACACAATGCTCCACAGCACCTGACATGTGCTAGGTTATGTTATTAGTTGTTTCCAATTTTCAAACCACAAAGTGAATTACTCTGTTCAATTGGAAGGGAACTGGTTTAAACATTTCCAGGAACTGTGCTCTTTAAAATGCACAGAAAAGGAAAGCTTTCTGTTACCTCCTGCCTGCTGGGCTCAGACTTCAGGAAGAGAAATACACACAGCCAGCCATTTTCCTTCCTCCTCCTCCAACTCCTCCTCCTCCTCCTCCTCCTNTCTCAGTTCGATTGAGAATTACCTGGAGCCACTGTCTCTCTGCCTGTTTCCTGTGAGATGTCTGCTTTGCTGAGAAGTAGCCATAGGAGAAAGAAGCTATATTGACTGCCATTCTTCTAACTCTAGAATGACACCAAATACAAAGATGAAAAGCCAGAGAGAACCACTTACCACTAAAAGCAAGCAAATGAAAGAAACACCCAAATGGCAAGATGAAAATTTCTTAGAGTTAACAAAAATCAACCTAAATCTGGGTCAAAAAATTAACAACATCAACAACATTAAAGTTCCTTAGAAGTCAAGAGTGAGTAAATAAAAGTCAGGAAGAGGAAACTTGTGTTAGAGGAAGCAGTAAACCTTGCTTGAACCTGTATTCTCACAATCCACATATCAAACTGGCCAAAAAAGATGCTTGTCTTTGCTCTGCAAGTCACTGTTTTTTTTGCTAAGAACAAGCCAAGCCTGCCAAACCCATTTCACTAGAGAGTACAGGGGAGAACCAAGCTAAAGTCCAACAGGAGACATCCACTCTTACTGAGGCAAGTCCTAAGACAGGCAAAGCAGGAGTTCTGACATGTCTCTCTGCTCCCACTGTGTTATTCTCACACATAGTTCCATGTAATAACAACAGCAACAAAAGTTTAACTGTGTATCAGTCTCAAAATTCAAATTCTGGTAGGATATTGGGGGAGGGCACTCTTGTATATGTTTGTTGCTCTTAAACTTGATACAAACTTGTGAGCTAATCTTAGACATAGAAATGTTAAAGGCCAACAAGTAGAATGTGGCATCATTTGGTACCTACATACGGTGAAGAACATTAAATTATTGCAAGAAAACTATACTTGAAAGAGGCCAGTGTGGTTTTGTTATAACTTCCTGACTGCAATATAGTTCTCTTTATAAGTTTATTTGCTTTTAGACCAAGGGAAAAGGTGAATAGAAAAGATCAAAAGCAATAAATGAAGCTGAAATATGGGCTGAGAATAACCTAGGAAAAGACRCAGTAAATGGCATGGTCTTGTTGCTGTACTGCCTGCCCTGTCCTAGACATGTAAGAGGCAGGGGTTACAGGCATGCTTTGCCATCGTCTGTCCTGTGGGAAGGTGATTGCCTTTGTRTAATGTTGGTTTATCTACTTCCTGTTGCTTCATCACTGGCAGGTTTGTCTTAGAAGGGCAGTATGTGAAGACAGTCTTGCCTCTCTTCTGATTCTCTGAGAAAGTTCAGAAGTGAGTGGGTAGATGCTTGGTAGATGGGTTGGATGGATGGATGGGTCAGTGGGTGGGTAACTGGATGGTTGGATGGATGGATAGATGGATTGGTAGGTGAGTTAAGTGGACAGACAGATGGGTCAGTGGGTAGGTAGATGGATGGGTGGGTTAGTGGGTGGATGGGTAGAAGAAGAAAGAGACTTAGGTATAAAGGTCAGAACACACAGGGAAATAAATAGAATTGGGGGATGGAAAGCATCCYAGATTCTAGAAAGAGCCTGGAGAAATGGTATCTGGAAAATAAGTCCTTCCCAAAACAACATTCCTTATACTTCTTAGCTTGAAGAATTGTCTTCATTTCAGAAAGAGGAAAATACTTGAAATTGCAATAGAAATTACCCCATCTCAACAATAAGATAGCTGCAGAAATATTTTCAAATACTAACTCGCTGAAGAAAAAAAAAGTCCCGTGGAAGGTAGAATCTTGTGCTGTGCCAGGATCACGGGACACAGATCTAAAACATCTTATCGGATCCTCTGTGTCCTCCAAACACAGCACAAAACAGAAGCCTGGCTGGAAAAGCGAGTGACTCAGTGGATGGTCTTGACCTCCATCCACTGAGGGGCAAGAACTGGCGCCTGGGCAGTGCACATTCCTTCCYGAAGAGCTGCTGAGGGGCTGAAGTGTCCTCTGGGGAGGCTCATCCCCATGCTGAGGAATGAGTGTCCAATGCCAGTCAAGTGCGCATGCTGGGACTCAGAGCCTGTGAGGCAGAAGTTAAACGATTGTTAAACGTCACGATGGCAAGGCTGGCACTTCAGGCAGCACAGCGTACTCCTGGCGTTTTCTGTGATGGTTTGCCTCAGCAGCTTTCAGAGTGAGTGGGAATTTCTCCACAGTGCATTGTCTGAAATCAGCCGATAAAGGGAGACTGTAATCCCAAAGTGACACTATGGTAACAGATTTCAGTCACCAATCTTGTGGAAATCATCTCTATGGCTCTTCTGTTCTTCACCAGAAGGCACAGCTGAAACACTCCTGCATCCCTGGGTTATGGAAGAAGGCACAACACTAGGAAATAGACGATCTGTTCCTATTTAACAAAAGGTCTATTAAGATGGGGACTCTGATACAAAAGCAGGYCCCACACAGGGTAACAGATAATTAGAATAAAAAACAGATGCTTYGGCTGCCTCAAATGGAATCAAAGCCCTGATTACGAATATCCTAACTTTAATGGGTCCAGTGTGACTGTGTGCTTTGTGAGTGACACTCCAAATGGTAGGCGAAGGAGATGGCCAGTGAGTGCMATCGTTTCCCTAGTGGGTCCTGGCCTGGGGACCCGGACCTGGCCTGGACCAGGGCTGATGCCACACCTGATCGCAGACRGGCCAGGAGCACATCTCTCTTGTGGGATCAAAAAGTCCTTCTTCAGCTGAGCAGCACTGGGCTGGAGGGAAACAGTGAGTGAGTAGATGCTAGACCCCAGGCCCTTCAGTGTGGACACAGCAGAGCAGAGGCAGAGCTCAGGGGAGGGGTTATGTGTAGGGTGCATGGGATGGATTGCCTAAATACAGGTCCACATTATTTCTGAGTCTCGATCTTCTCTCTCCCAATGAGTCTCACATCAGGCAAATCTCCACTCCCATTCTTTCTGAATAGTTCCTGATGATTAACTCCCAAACAAAAACACTTCCTCCCATGGTGAGCAGTTCCACTCTTCTGTTACAGCAGGAAGTTGAGAGAGGTGGAGATCTGTCACAGCCCTGCCCACCACACAGTGGAGCCAAGGCCAGYGACAGGGAGAGCTGGGGACAGTGGACAAGGAGTTAGGTCTGCCTATTTGTTCTCTGGGTCATCTGGATTCCCTCTCGGCCCCTCTCAGCAGCCTGTGTCCTTGAGCAGGGGCTATTCTGGACTGTCAATAAGGGTCCCTAGGGAGCAGCGTGGCTCAGACAAAGCCTTATCTGAAGGATAAGTGATGAGCTGGGGGCTGGGCCCCTTCCCATTACTTTCTTATTGATTTACACCTTGAATTCCCAGCGCACAGCTCTGGCGCCTCTCATAGGCTGGACTGTAAATCCAAGATTCACTATGCCACATCTGGAAAAAGGCTTCTCCTCAAATTTGTGGGATGAAGGGGTTCAGCATCCCAAGGTCAACAGCTCACTCTGGGACCTGGCTAGCCATACTGGGTGGTAGATGACTGACTCAGAATGGCTGCCTCTCCTCTCTCCATCCAGTCCTCTACACACAGACCTCAGCGGTCCCGCCATTCAAAAATATAAAATGTACCCTTTGCCCCCACAGCTCCTTGATCACAAAGCAGCCAGTCTTGTAATGTCTCTGCCAGGTCAAGGATGGGAAAAGAGCTCCGGGGATCAGGAGCCTTCTGGTTAACCCAAGTCTGCTAGCCTTGCTGTGACGGGTGAGGACAGGCAGGATCAGAGTCAGGGGGAGACCAAGCAACTGGGAACTCCCCTGAGATGGACTTGACCCAGATCCACAGTTGATGTGGCAGAGAGAGGAAGTGGGTACTGGCTTGTAGCAAGGATGGCCAGCAAGAAATGCTGTGAGGGGTCTCCAGAGAAACCCTGGTCCCTGTCGGAGTGNCTCCTCCTCCTCCTCCTCCTCCAACTCCTCCTCCTCCTCTTCCTCAGTCTTGCAACAGAGTAATCATTTAGTTAAGTCTCAGGAAAATGATACAATTAGTATTCCTGGACCAAGGTTATGCAATGAGGCATCAAACCTAAGGAGCCAAGGGAAATGAACCTCCTTGGTTACATGCTTTCCTGTGTTCAGCTACTGAAATGTTGCTAAGTCTGTGCTAAGAAGGGGCCCTGCCCATGTGTCTCTGCTCACACGTGTTGCTATTGTGTTTCTGCAGTGCGAAGCCATCATTGAAAAGTATGAGGATGAGATATTTGCACTTATCGCCCAGGAGGCACACCATCTAGCTGATATGCTGTGCAGTGAAAAATCAGGTACTGTGTCTGATGTAACACGTGCTCCAGCCTCACTTACCAGCTCTCACTCAGCCTTGCACAGCCCATCTGCAGGGTAGCCTGGCCGCCTCACTGCCAGCTCGGCTCTAACACAGGCTTCTGGGGACCACAGCCCCGTGCCAGAAAGGAGAGCTACAGAAGCCCAGGCCAGAGCCTTCCCTGCTGACTTTCCTTCTCTGATTTTGTTTTGTTTTGTTTTGTTTTTCAAAGAATTTAGGCTCCACTTTCCCACTGATTTTCAGAGCTGGGTGACCCCAAAGCCATAAATGTTAGATTTTTATATCCTAGTGCAGGAAGGGATGTGCCTCTCATAGCTTAAGTATGTGTCTTAACAACAGAAGGTGGGATTTTTATTTTGAAAGAAAAGTCATTAAGTTTGTTGTTTGTTTGTGTTGGAAGTTATTTGGATATTTTTTCCAGGTCCTTTTCCCCTGAGCATTTTCATCTAAAAAGTTTTTTTTTCCTGTCCCCACATGTTTGAATAATACTTGCTTTATATTTTCAGACACATGTATGCTCACTTAGAAGCTAGGGAAACAATGAGCAGGTTATCTACTCTATGCCAAGGCGAAGCCYGTGAGTTCCAGCTAGCCTCTCTTCCATGTGCTTGAGCACACCTCCGCTCTAAATTTTCACATGTTTGTACAGAGATACAAACGGGCTGAGTCTGCTGAGCAGGGATTCTCAGACATCCTTAAGAAAATGAATGTGTTTATACAAAGACAATGGTTTAACCCAGTGTAGTGCTCTACARGCCAKACGGAAGATYGAGATCAAATTCAGCAGAACATACRTAGGRCAGCCACACACCAAACATGCTGTTCGAGTCCTTAAAGGAATATCATTGTGTGCTTATAGCTACGTATTAATGTCATTAGAAGTTTCTAGATAAGGGAGGCACAAACCTACTAATGAGATAGTTCAAGTTTTCTTTCCCTGGGTAGACAATAAGGTTGCTTTCTTTAAAATTCCATTCCAGTGGGAGCTTGTAGAAAAATTCAGGAAAATGATAGAGAAGATTGTTTAACAGCCTGAGATGTTTTATATAGTTATTTAATTACAGAAGTGTGACATTCACATACATTCATAGCCACACTTCCCAGAGAAAGGCTTTTTGAGGTATTTCAATCAGTTTGGCTGAGATAGGTGTGTGTCAGATATTAATACATGTATGATGGGCAGGGTTTGAAATCTGTCTGCTAGTCTTCCTCGTAAACAGCTGAACCAGCCATAGTCACCTGTGACGGACACTGTAAATGACTACATGAACACCTAAGCATTCCAGAAAGACCCGAGGGGGTGTTAGCCTCTGTCTGTGGGAGTCACTACCTCTCACTTAAGCTTCCTGGGGAGGACTGTTCCCAAGTTCAGTGATATATATGACTCGGTTTCAGTAATGTTAGCACCCTCTCTCCAGTTTTTCTATAGGTGTAATTGGAAATAAAAATGGAAACTATAGCCCTAGAGGATAAACCTAAGAGCTGTATAGAGCTGCTAATGTGAAAGYGGACCCTAGATGACTCTGCATTTGATTGCTTTTCAGCTCTTCCTAGCAGCAGCTGAGCTATGCGGAGTGAAAGGCACTGCTGTGCATGGTGGTTAGAGTTCTCTCAGGCTGTGTTCCTTCATAAAGCTTGTGATGGATACAGCAGCTTATATGTAAATCAAAAACTGGGGGGCATATTAGTGTTTAACAGAGACCAAGCTCCCTAGAAAGCTACTGGGAAAGCAATGTAGACTGACATARTTTATTGCCAGAAAAAAATTAAAATAAAACCCAATGATAAAAATCTCAAACTACCAGCCAAGTCTCTAGTTCTAGAAATGTCTATTCTCTAAATAATGTTTTGTCTCCCCCAAAACAATAGGTGATCATTTTCCCTATTCTCAAGATA
>BDUI01002340.1:101464-115821 GCA_002335545.1 Apodemus speciosus | reverse complement strand
CATGACACAATAGTGATTGCATATCACAATGAAAGTAATGTTTTCTCTGTAAACTGCTAAAATTGTTTTCAACAAACAGTGAGTAACTTCTCCCTTTTTAGGCAACTTTCTTGTTTCTATTAAGTTTAAGTTGCTCACTTACTCAGAATTCTCTCTTAGAAATGGTTAATATCTTGGTCGTAGCTTCCTATAGATTTTCCAAAGTAGTGACTGCCACTCTGTCACACATACACATACACATACACACACATACAAATATGGATAGATTACTAAATGTTGTCAGAAATATAATACTCAAGCATATAGTAACATATAGCATCATAACTTTCCAGTGTTAGAGTATTGGCTACATGTATGAATCTTGGTTAATTTGGCATAGTCTGAATACTTGATTCAGAATAATTGTCAACTATTTTTATTGTTTCCCCCTTCTATACCTATATGTATCTGGTTGAAAAGTGCATTCATTTGTTTCCAGAAATAAGTGATACCTTTGTCTGACAAGAAGTGCCTGGGGATGAAAACTATAACAAGGGATAAATATAAGCATTGATGTGGATTTTCTAATCATGATCATTGTCCCAAAGGAGCTCCTCTGTCTATACCCCTCACACCAACTCTTATAAACATTTCCATGTAAAAATAGGAAAACAGCCTTTTTTGGATATGATTTCTTTCTTTTACAATATTTTCTGGTTTCCAAAAAACAMAGGCTATTGACTTGATAAATGAATTAAGTTTCCTCTAGCATTTGGTTGTGGTGTTACACACCTGCTATCCTAGTATTATGGAGAGAGAGGAAATGAGATTTGAGTTGAAGACTAGCATGGACTCTGGAGTGATAAGCTGCCTTAAAAAATATTTTTGAAGGTTTGTAATATGGATAAACTTTAAGACTGAGAGATAAAGCTTAAGAAAGAACTGAGAAAGGTGATGAAACACAGATTCTGAGGGTCTGTCTAGTGGGAATGAAAGGAACATCCTGAAGCCATATCCAGCTTTTTATTCTTTTTTTTTGGATTTGTTCATTAACTTATTTATTTATTTATTTATTTATTTATTTATTTATTTATTTATTTATTCAATCAATCATTCATTCATTCACTTTACATCCTGATCACCCCCTCTCCCAGATCCTCCTTCCTCCATCCCCCTTCCAGTATCAACCTATCCTGGCACATCAAGTTACTATATGACTATATACATCCTCTCCCACTGAGTCTAGACATAGTGGCCCAGTCAGTATTTTTTTGGCATCTATTATTGTCCATCATGTAACTACATTGACCAAAACAGGTTTTAAAGAACACTGATTCAGATTTGAAGATTGTTCCCTCACTGAAGTCTTTGGCTGATATTTCATGATGTAGACTGAAGCAGGTAGGGCACAATGCCTACAGTCACTGTAGCCTCATGGAGGACATTATTATGACAGTCAAAGAGGGAGAGGATGCCGTATCACTGGTGAACATGCAGCCACTCCACAGTCCTGAGCCTTCTACCTCTGGACTATATTTGAGAGGATTAGCTACACCAACATACAGAACAGATGGAACCATCAGTTGAAGATATTGTTATCTAACATCTTTTTAAACAGGTGGTGGTGGGGAATCCATTTGATAAGGGGAGGAAAGGGGATCCTGAAGCAGAGGACATAGACCATTTATGTTTTTAAAGAGTAAGAGTAACCAAAATAGCCAGGCAGTGGTGGTGCATGTCTTTAATCCCAGCACTTGGGAGGCAGAGGCAGGTGAATTTCTGAGTTCRAGGCCAGCCTGGTCTATAGAGTGAGATCCAGGACAGCCAGGGCTACACAGAGAAACCTTGTCTCAATAAAAAACGAAACAAAACAAAACAAAAAATCAYGAGTAACCAAAATAAATTCGTAATTTGAAAGACAAGGAAAGAAAGAAAAAAAAGGAAGAAGGAAAGGAGGGAAAGGATTACATAGGAGAAAGGAGATAATATGAGATGATTTTGGGAGATTATGTCTAAGAACACAAACTAAAAAAAGAAAACAATGCTTCAACRAAAAGAAATTAGGACTAAGCAGCATCATTAATTGTRGAAAGGACTATATAAGAGATCTATTTACTTTGTCATTTTCATCTGACTTTCTCGAGCTGAATAATTATACTTTACTTTATTCTGGAAGCACCTCTCATGTCAAGAAATTTAAATTAATAGAATAAATATTTACATTGTTAGATTGCTAGAAGTTAATTTATGGACAGCCAAAACAGTAATTGTAAGAATAATGGAATCGGCACAATAGTATTAATCTGCAGGAATGCCTGGAGACAGCTATTTCAATCTCAAATGTCTATTTAATAGTTACTACAAGTGGACAATGGTTGTTTGAAAATAAGTCCACTTTAGACAAATTAATTGTATCGCATAAATGTTTAGTCGTACACACACACACACACACATCTTAGTTTTAAAAGTCAACTGTAAGTTAACTGTAAGAGTATATTTTAACTAATTTGAAGTGTATGAGCTGCCCATGATGGAGGTGTCCAATAGAACAGAGTACATGACTTACCTGATAATGTCAGATGGACAAGTGGCCATAACACCAGTGTTGTTGCTTAACTCCTTCCTGATTAGGGTATTGCAACAACTGRAAACTGATGAACAGTGAAGAGGGTCAGAGAAACATATGTGCCCTTTCCCYACTGCATTTTTTAAAATGGTAATTTGTGTGTGTTTGTGTGAGAGAGAGAGTCAGAGACAGAGRGACAGACAGACAGAGACAGGGGCAGGAGAGACAGAGAGAGGGAGACACATGTGCCACAATGCATATGTCCACAAAGGACGAATTTGTGGAGTTGATTCTCTCCTTTCATGTTTATGTAGGTTCTAGGGATCAACGCGAGTCATTGGGCATGTGCAGTCACCTTTGTCTGTTGAGCCACCTTAGTCACCCCTGAATGACTTACTGAATATCTGAGAGGAGATTGTTAAATTTATTTCAACAAGGGAAAAATCTATAGTTTCCATTTTTTATCTGTTTTAGGGTTGGCTAGAATGATTCTACTGATATCATAAAATGGTCTCTGATGACTATATAAAAATAAATATTATAGCATGAAGTACTTGTTGTTGAAATTTGTACAGAATGAATAGGAGACCTGAAGACACAATTCTGAAAGTCAGGACAATATGGAACCCACACCAAGCTACATCACAAGGAGAATCTATAGCCACATTGAAGCTCTTCAACGAAACCAGAGCTTGCAGACAACTTCACAGCACATGCTCAGACGAGGCT
Source organism: Apodemus speciosus (assembly GCA_002335545.1). Taxonomy (NCBI): domain Eukaryota; kingdom Metazoa; phylum Chordata; class Mammalia; order Rodentia; family Muridae; genus Apodemus; species Apodemus speciosus. Next base: position 112,547 of record BDUI01002340.1, on the reverse strand, counting down.
CTTGTTCACTGTTTTTATCAGAGCTCCAGAGCCTACATGTCCATTACCCTGATCAAGAACTTTACAAAGTTCTCAGGTGAAACAGTAAGAAAAATTTTCTGTGCCTCAGGATAAGGATACATGTAAACCTTTGTTATTATTATTGCTATTAATACTATCATTATTATTGTTGTTATTGGTCTCTCAGTTTCTCTTTTTCTCTGTCTCTTCCTCTACTCTCTTTCTGTCTCTTTCTCTCTCCCTAGGGAAGGAGAATACAGGGTGGGGCAGGTGGGGCTGGGAGAGGAAGCACTTTCTGGGAGGCAAGGGGGAGGGGTAATGGGGTGAGGAATTGTGTGTGGGAGGTCTGGTAGGTGGGACATTGGCTGGAATGTAAATAAAACAATTAAAATTCTAAAGAATAGCCTATCTAAGAAAAAAATCATGATGTTAATTTTAAAAGAATAATTGAAGCAATGTCAAGATGTATGCTTTCTAACCAGTGAAATTGTAATGTGCTTAACAGTACTACTTAATATAATTATAGGAGCCAATATATTAATATGCAGTTAAAATTATGATGGTAACCTGAGTAAACATGAACACCATTAAGAAATGGTATAATCATAACAGAAAGAAAATGAAGTAACTAAAGTGATGCATTCTGAATAAGAATATAGTTKAGTTACATCCCATTAGAAAATACAGTAGCTGGAAAATGACCTGGAACAATTTAAAAACAATCCTAAGAACTATGTTATGGAATATAATTAAACCTTAATGAGGCAATTTTAAGACTTAGAAACAGTATCTACTGCGGGTATATAAATTATGTGAGAAAGTGCAGTTCCCCAAATAATCATTTTTGTGTGTTAAGCTAAGCACAAGAAATTGAGAATAGTATAGCATTAAGTATTTAAGTGAATCTATAGCACGATTGATTAGAACATTTGAGAATTAAAGTTGTTATGGAAGTCAGCCTCTCTAAATAATTTTAATAAACTTTCAGTATTATAAAATTATTGTTTCTGATTGATCAAGGGAGGCATTTTAATTATGTATTAAATCAAAGATTTGTTTTTWCTTTTAATGATGTGTATTCCTGTGTGTTTCRGTATGGGTTTGTGTGCAATTGCCAGTAGAGGGGAGAAAGGGATACTGGATCTCTCAGAGGAGCTGGAGTTATAGGCAGCCATGAGTTTTCAAGAACTGGGAGTAGGGACTTAAGTGGAGTTCTCTGCAGCAGCTCTTAACAACTAAGCCATATCTCTACCCCAATAGCACATATTTCAATATTTCAAGCTTAATGATTGCCATAGCTAATATGTGCATTGAAGCACTTAAAAAATCCTTCAGAGGTTAAAAAAAGGAATTATTTTCATTTCACAGAAGAGATAACTGAGGTTTCTWAAGTGATGCTCATTTAAAACAATACTTATTTCCAGCACCCCAGCATACAATATATGCTCATTAAATACAAATGGACACTAGTCCCTTTGTGTTAACAGGAGCTCCAGTTTATCTCACTGTGAAGCTCAGAATTTTCTGGCTAATATGTGACTGGTAATGTGTCCTTTACTTGGATACAAAGAGGAATAAGATACAAAAAAAAATAGTAAGCCAGATAATTAAAACTATCAAAGTATGGATTTATTGGGTCAGATATGATTAATATAATACTTTAAATATTGGATTATTATTTTATGATAGTAAGTACTTTATAGGTACTATTCTGGGTATATGATACTGTTTGTCTAAACCTAGGATTGATAATAAATGAGCAATGTCCTGTAAATATAATCCAATTAAAGGTCAATACAAAGTCAACATCTAGGTTCTAGCAAATTGGATTTAAAAAAAATTAAAGGTCAGTTTTCTAAAAATTTATATAGTCTGATTAGTAATTATATGTTTTWAAAATATAATAATATGAACATTAGGCTTATAGAAGTTTCATTGTTAAAAATATTTCTAGTATGAAAATACAGTGAACAACATGTTTAATCTGATTAAATTCTATTCAGCTCCTTGATACTAGATGATAAGAATATGTATATCCTTTTTACAGAGGCATAAATAAATATCTGTTGGGATAAAAAAGAGAAAGGACTAACACTAAGTAAAAAGATCATTAAAATTTTGGTGTTGCCAATATCACTGTCAGACACCTATATTGCATTAAAACACTGTCTTTTATCTGGAATATTAACAATCTGGTATTTTAAAAAATTCTTCCCATGGATATGGGTTCATCCAGAGTACTTAGCCTTTATTCTGGGATTTCTTAATAAGAACATAAATCATTGAATGGAATACTTTCTTCCCTGTATATTGAAGCAGAGATTGTATACTTCCATGTTCATCTTTTCTTGGGTCCTGTCTTTCTTGGCACCATTTCTGTCCATATACTCATGGCTCAAATGCTATTAGCAAAAGCCCAAAAAAGATCTGGAAAACTTCTCATCCATTTTGGCTGCTATGATGGGAAGATTCAGTACATTTTGCCAGAACCTTTTCTGCTAGCCAGAAGATTTCTTTCTGCTTCTGTATAGATACACATTATTTTTCTGTCTATCCCCATCTGTTCTCTTATTGTTTTACCACGTTGAGCTGGCAGATGCTCTGGGACTGCCTTCTCACTCGTTTATACATTTTCTTCTTAAAACTAACCARTATCTTTTCATCCCTTGGCTGTAAGTACTTCTTGGAAGCTACTCAGTGGCTTTATCCCACCAATAATTCAGAAACACTTCCAAATGATTTTAACAATTAGTTAATTAGCTGCAATTGACATATTTGTCCCCAAAGCCAGAGATCAGCTGGATTGGTTTTAAATGTAGCAACTTATAAAATTCACGTTTATTTTTTTATCTAACAAATTACAAATCTTTAATGAGAAACATTTGTAGTACTTTTACTTTGGTTGAAATCAGATGCAATTTAAATATATTAGCATGCTGGGCTGCCATCGTTCAGGTGGTTACATAAATTGCAAATACATTAATTGCAAATGAGACTAAGTCTCTTTGTTCAAAATTTATTAAGAATTGTGCTAGGTGACATTACATCATTAAATAAATTTAAGGGTTACTGTCTGCATAGAGAACAATGATTTCATAGGCTGCTGATCCATAAAACTAGCCCTGACTATTACATATTCTYTTAGTTATCCAAACTCTAAGGAATACATACCCTATAGTAGAGATAGACACACATCTGTGACCACAGTATTCACAATAGCTAGAATATGGAACCAATCTAGAAATCTATCCATGGATATCCGAATAATAAAGATGTGGAACACAATGCTATTCTCAACAAAAAGAAAATTCAACATATGAAAATGTAAGGGAAATGGATAAAACTGGGAAATGGGAAGACAGTAAACAAAACCAGGCTCATAAACACGGTAACAGTCTCTTTCACATGGGGATCTCACATTTGAGTTTGCATTTCTGTGTTTAAATTGGAGTGTCTCAAGAGGCCAGAGAACAAAAAAAGAAAGGAACTATGAGAGGTGTGTTTGTGGGTGTTTTTTTTTTTTTTTTGAGGGGGGAAGAATACAAAAAGCCATGTAATAGAAAAACACAGTGAGAATACCAGGGCTGGAAAGGTTTGAATGGGGATAGAGAAGAATGCAGAACAGGTGAGGATATGGGGGAGGGTCAGCCAAAATTTATAGTACAGGGAAAATCTATATAGGAACCTACTAATTTATAAGGCAACTAAAATATTTACTAAACTAAAAGAAGTTTGAATGGAAGTACCCTGCATGAATGGATGATGCTGTCTCCACTTTATACAAAAATCTTAGTTCTAGGTCTTCCTTATATCCTTCTAGGTTATTTATCAATGAGTTCCAGAATCTCTAGAGACAATGGACATGGTTGTCATTGCTTTTGGTTACCCACCTGAACTACAAGTTAAGATCCTTTTGCTGAAGACACAACATATTTGAGATGTAGTACACAAATAAATAAAGTTAGAACTAAGTTTTGCTCTTCCATTCCMTTGGCTATAATTCCTAGTACTGGAGAGATGAGTCATCAATGGTCCTACTCAGCTAAACATCCTACATACTGAAATACAGATGGCCATATAAGATGCTCTTACTTACACAGTAGTGGTACAATTGTTTTGGGTCTAATCAAGCACTTTCTAATTAGATTTGAAGCTTGCCCCATGGCACCGTAACCCTGGGTAAAGACTTGGACTAGTGATGTCAGAGGCCTTGGTGGAGAAACTTACTAAGGATACTAAGCTAAACCAGTAGCCAAACTGCTTTCTAAATGTTTATATTTGTATCTTTGGACTAATRTTGCCACTTGTCTTAGCCAGAGAATTTTATTCTCCCCTCAGTGGAAAAGAGTTCATTTAGAGAGACTCTCAACTGGTCAAAATACTGAGAACACATGACTTCTGAGTGCTTAKMTCTAACCAGGACATCCATTTTATTCCCAAGGGGTATTAAACAAGAAGTGGAAGAAAGRTTGTAAGAGACAGAGAATAGTGACAAGTCCTATGAGACAATCTACTGTGGACACAACATGGTAAATAAAGTCATGAGCACACAGTAGTTGTAATTACCTGTGTAAGACCAGCACACATGAAAATAAACTATGACTATAGTGGAAGGATTGGGTTGCAAAGAGACAGGGGTCTACAGGAGTGRGGGAGAGATAACTGAGGACAACAGTGGTGAATTTGTACATGATACATGGTAGACATGTACAGAGTTGTCAAAAATTAAATTATAAAACTAAAAGCACAAAAATAAGGAATAAATTACTCATTAATTTTTCTTTAATTATTTTGAACAATAGTGTCACTGAAAATATTTTATTTCAAAAATTCTTATAATAGAAAAAAGAATTACATTTTTAACATGATATCTCCACTGCTTGATGAGTATAATTGTATTTTTAAAATTTGGAATTTATGTTGGTACTAGTGATATTTATATCCAAAATAGGTACATATTTTTCTGTAATGTAATTGATTAATTAATTCTTTAATATCTGAGCTGTTAAGGTGTTAGTAAGGCAAACTTCTCTGGGGACAGGCATTTCTATTATGTGAATCCTAGCTTCATGATCATCGCAAGGTTCGTTCATCTCTAGGCATTCCTTCCCTAATATGAAAAATAAAATTCCTGTTTATCTTCTAGTGTCCTGTCTTGTTTTCTTTTTACATGGTTGAGTTAAACTTCTAATAGGGATAGTAATAATACTGCAAAGTTAAACAACAGTTGTTTATTTAAAAATATGTCTAAGTCCTAGTTCGAGCTTTATGATCCCCCACCCTCCCTGCATTGACTCATGCATCTCTTTCTCTCTCTCTCTGGTTTTGTCTTAATTTTCTTCATATATCCTGAAAACAAACAAACAAACAGACAAAARACTGTCTAATACTTATATTTCTATTATTTGTATTGCAAGCTCTCAAAGTCAGGTGTTCTCTACTCTTGAAGCCTGTTGAATTGTGTACTGGCTGGTTTTGTGTGTCAACTTAATAGATGCTGGAGATATCAGACAGAACCTCCCTTGAGGAAATGCCTCCATGAAATCCAGCTGTAAGGCATTTTCTTAATTAGCGATCAAGGGTGGGAGGTCCCATTGTGGGTGGTGCCATCCCTGGGCTGGTAGTCCTGGGTTCTATAATGAAGCAAGCTACAATCCAGGGGAAGCAAGCCAGTAAACAGCACCCCTCCTTCCTCCAAGTTCCTGCCTTGTGTGAGTCTCTGTCCTGATTTCCTTTGGTGATGAACAGCAATGTGGAAGTGTAAGCTGAATAATCCCTTTCTTCCCCAACTTGTATCTTAGTCATAATATTTTGTACAGGAATACAAACCCTGACTAAGATAAACTGTCTTACTAGTTCCTTTTCTGGGACACTGAGATCCTGAATATGCTGATATGACAGTGGACTCATGTCTTATTTGGATTTCTCTTGCTGCAATGAAATGCCATGACCAAAACTGAAGTTAGGGAAGAGAGTTTATTTGGCTTATATATTCTGAGCCAAGGCAGGAACTCAACCATCAGGAATCTGGTGGCAGGAGAATATGTATGTTGTGGATGTAGGTTATTGCTTGCATTATTTTATTTAGAATTTCAGGAGAATTTTGCCTGTAAGACACTGAGGGTCCCTGCCCCCAGCTGGTTCTAATTAGTAAATAAAGTTGACATGGAGACAGAGGCAGGACTTTAGGATGGGTGGGCAAGAGGCCTGAAGAGGCAGCAGAACTACCAGGTCAAGGAAGTTGAAAGATCAGTCCTGAGAAGYACAGGAGAGAGAGAGACAGCCAACATGGAAGAGTTAGAGATCATGGCCCATGAGGGCTGCAGGCTGGGGATTCCAGGATGGGACATAGGTTTTGGTAAGTAATCATTTAGGAATATTGGAGGTGGGGGGAGGTTGCTAGTCCTGTGGAAGTTTGGGTGTGGCCCTGCCATTGAACTGTTAAGGGCATAATAAATATATGGCTGTGTGTGTGTGTGTCTGTCTGTGTGTGTGTGTGTGTGTGTGTGTGTGTGTGTGTGTCTTTCATTAAAGAACCCAGAGCATTAGGGCATGTAGCGAGGAACTCATGCTACTGCCACTGGGAGATTAGAACGGATAATTTGATTACTGCTACAGTTGGCATCCAGTGTGGGACATGGTGGGATGCTGCTGACTAGATTGCTCTTCATGACTTGCTCAACCTTTCTTATAGACCCCATTACCACCAGCCTGGAGATGGCATCATCCATAATGGGCTGTGCCCTCCCACATCAATCACTAATAATAAAATGCCTTACAGGCTTGTGTTCAATTCAGTTTTATAGATGTATTTTCTTAATTGAAGTGACTTCCTCTCAGATGACTTCAGCTTGTGTCAAGCTAACAGAACTATCCAGCACAATTCATGTTTCATGACCACTTGAATCTGTGATTTGATTTTCATGGCTCCTCGGGTATAACATTATTCTTTTTTTATATATTATGGACAATATTTAATTTGGACTTTTCCATGTGAGGTATGTATAAACAGAAAAGAGCCCCTAGTATTTGAAAATAGTAACTCTAAATTTTGAAATGCAAAACTTTATGAATTAAATGTTTAACTCAATGTGTAGAACTCAAGCATTCTTTGATTGCCAACATACAGAAACCATAAAATCAACTTTTTAGAAAGAGCTAGATAGTTTATCTCAACCATTTCTAGCTGTCCGATCCCTGTGCCACCCTTATGTCTCTGTTCCTTAATACRCATTTAAGTGCATCTATCTCTATGGCTATACTCTTTGATCTTTTCTGTTTGTCTTTCAGAATACATGGCTTCTGATTAAATCCCTCCACTGTGCTCTCAGTTCACTGCTGGACTGTGTTGCTTGCTTTTTTACAATGATATTATGCATATGTGCTCTAGGGATCCAGCTTTTAATTGAACCAGTGGCGTGAAATCTGTGTTTCTCCATATGCTATGCATGAGTCGAACATCCTGAAGCTGGGATAGTAACAAACTAGTCTATTTTCTGCTGTCAATATCACAATACTATAAGCTGGGTAAATTATGTAGAAAAAGAGGATATTTTTTTGAGATCAGCATACCGGCCAAAGATATATGGGTTCGATCTGGCACTATTTTTAGTTTGGCAGAATTCAAGATCACACAGTATGGCAGATAGAGTCGGGGGTTCTACATCTGTGTCCTCTGGTCTCTCCTTATAAAGCAACCTGTATGCAATCATGGGTGATCTATCTGATTTTGGACCAGATTTTGACTCTTTCAATACCTCAAAATGGAGAAAGAGTAAACTCTAAAATTAGTTTCAGGTGGAGTAAATCATATTCTGACCATATCAACTAAGTCATAAATAAATTTTATTTGCCAAACAATTACGCAGTATTAGAGAAAACTCAAGTCAATTCTTGAATTATTTAGAGTATTAGATTCAATGTGTCCCAAATTCAGACCTTTTACCAGATTACATTACATTCCAACATGCAGTTCAATAAGTTGAAAGGAACCCAGACGTCCTTGATTTCAACTTTCAGCTATTGAAATATGTAATATTGTCTTACCACATTAAAAAAAAAAAAAACCTTTGTGTGCTAGAGTAATCAGTAGTTGGAGATGGCAGCTGCAGCTTCAGGGACTCTCCTTTCTGGATTAAAAGGTCTATTGCACTGACTAGCCTCTTGGTTACGTGCTTCTGGAGTGATCGATACAAATTTATAGAAAACATTAAGCTTTTATGTTTTTTTTTCTCAGAACCCACTGCATTTACAGGATTCCAGTATGAGCAGAGATAACCTGTATATGATTCTCACTTGTCATTTATTTTATCTCTTTGTATTTAAATACAATTTTCTCTCACTTCCCTTCCAAGTCACTGTTTCACCAATTATCTGGTTGTTTTGTTTCCACCACCTTGAGTATATCTCTCAAGGCTACTTACTTTAGCACAGTGTTTCTTAAAATGCCAGTTGCAACCCCTTTTGAGGTCACATATCAAACATTCTCCACTCCAAATTAGATATTTAACTATAATTCATATGAGTAGCAAAATTATAGTTATGAAGTAGAAATAAAATAGTATTATTGCTGGGGGTCACTACACACGGAGCTGGGTAAAAGGTTACAACACTGGGAGTTTGAGACCCACTGCTCTAGCATTATTACGATTAACTGACACGATCAAAGTTTCTAGTCTGTTAATATTGGTACTTTTTAGTTATTACCCAGAAACCAGTATCTGCTTGCTGCCTGCACTGAGTAGATGCATTTTCTTCTCTTCTATGCTCCATTTCCTTATTATTTCTTCTGGCAGAATCCATGGAATCATCCCAACTCCAGTTAACATCTTACACTCTTCTTTAATTACAACATTTGGATGCTAACATTCTAGTGGAAAATCACACACATAGATTAATAGGCTAATCTTTTTCATGTCTTATATCACTATCAATTTTATGTCTGCACTAAGTATTCTTTCATACAACTTAACTATACACCTATATAGCATGCCCGTATCACTATTTCAGACAATAACAAGAATTCATTCATCTTCCATGACATTGAACAAATATACTCCATGGTCTTTAACTTCGGATTACAGAGGAAGGGCTTGCATTGGAAAATCTTTTCTGAACCCATCCTTTCTATTCTTTCTATGGGCGTTGCTCCCAAGTTATTCTCTTTTCCTGCAGAACTAATCAATGTTCACTTCCTCTCCATGGAGTAACTCCAAACTACAGACACAGCCATCATAGTGCTTTCCAGAGAACCCACTCTTAGGTGCAAAGGGGAGGGGGATGGTTTGGAGGTTTGTGGAGGGAAGACTGGGAAGGGGGGCATTTGAACTATAAATAAATAAAATAGTCAATAAAAAATTTTAAAAAAGAAAAAAAAAGGGATAATTCTCCTGACCATCCATCCTACTGGCCTCTGTCAACCTTCTCGTAGCTTACACAAATATCTCTTCCACATTGATTAAATCATTGCCTCAATCTGGCCTTCAACTTCATTATATGCTAAAATTGAGTGTGACAAGGGGCTTTTCAGTGATGCTAGCATTATTGWATCCAGTGAACACTTAAAACTTTGACATTTAGCCCAATGACATTTTTTTTAACTCACTACAGTCTCATGGCTTCTACAACACAACTTATCTTGTGTACTTACTTCTTATGGGTTTCCTTGATTCATCTTGTTAGTCTTTTTCAGTTCCAAGCACCACATGTATTTAATCCAGAGGTACCTTTGGCTTAAGCCACAATTTCCCCCTTTTAACGATCTTATTTAATTTAATTTTAAAATCTGTCTTTATAATCTTTTAAATCTATTATCTCTAGCTAAACATTAGATATGTTTACCMAATAATACACTCAGCACAAGAATATGATGAAGTAAAAAAAAGAAAGAAATATTAGAAAAATTCTTCAGTATTTTTTTTAGCTGCTGCCATTGACTAAATGTACAAATCAACTCCATGGTCTTTAACTTCTGATCACAGAATAAGTTCTTTCATTGGAAAATCTTTTCCAAATCACCAGTCTGTCTGGATTAGTACACTTAAAAGGTAACTCTTGACATCTACTTGTATGATATTCAGTTAATGGCAGCAGCTAAAAAACTTGAAGAATTTTCCTAACAGTTCTTTCTTTTTCAATTCCTCATTTTCAGCCATTAAGACTCGTGTCATTTTTTTGGATATGCTTTAATCTTTCCATTTCCATCTATCCTGACCACTATCACACTATTTTGAGTAAACCCTATCTATGAACTATGACYTTTTCTTTCTTCCATGCCTCTCTCCTTGAGCCTGAGTTCTGCCAAAAGTAAAAATGCACAAAGTTTAGTTTTCATGTTTAACAAATACTCCAGTACTAAATAAAATCACTCAGTGTTGAAAACTCATTCTGTTATTATTCCTCAGACCCCTTTTTCTGCTTCAATAGAAATGCTTATTTCTCACCCAAATTTCTATTTTATTTAAATCATCCACCTCTAGGTATGTTGGGTTATCTAGAAATACTGTCTAAATAAAATACTTAGTAAAATGCACTTTAAAGATCAACATAAAAAAGATCAGTGTCATTGATCATTGGTTTCCATGGTTCCAGACATTTTCTTCTGTGCATATAAACAACCTTTAAGGGCTTATTTCTCGAAATAGAGGTGTTTAAACTGATTGCTGTATAATGCGGACCTATTTTCAAGTTGTAAGTTTGGTTAGCAATGCTGATAATCAATTACATTTAGTTAATTCCTGTTAGTGAGTAGATATCATCACATTATTCTGTTAATGTATTTAGAGCTTTCATATACATTATTTAAGTCTTTTCAGGTTATTCTTTTTAAAATATCTTGAATATACATGTATAGGTAGCAGCTAAAATATACTCTTAAATATTCTTTCAGATGGGAACTCAAGTGCAGACTGCCTTTCTTATATTATAATTAATCTTCAGATAAATTTAGAAACTTGGATTTATTCATATTGAATGATAATTTCACTTTACTCTGATATATTTCTTTTCCTTTTAGCTCTTTGCTAACTTTTGAGATATAGCGTGTTTTGTTACCATTTTCTCATATAACTTTGGATATATATAT
>BDUI01002340.1:82194-93914 GCA_002335545.1 Apodemus speciosus | reverse complement strand
CAAAAAAAGAAACTGACATACATTGGTAAAACTTCTCAGAAAGGGTACATATAATAAATGGTTTCAATTTTAATGTACTTGGAAACTGTCAAGAAAGTAAAAATAAAGGTTCAGATAGTTCAGAATTTTTAATCTGATTCAAAAAGAAATTTAAAATTAATTAGCGAGAATAAAATCTTTTTCATGTTTCATTACCTTTGGGATGAGACCATATCTCTTGTGATTAAAAACTTACCTCTAACAAGTTGGTAAAACTTATATGGAACAGTTGTACTTGAGAAAAGGGTCATAACAGAGGTACTTCCAACCTTGTATGTCACCATTAATTCCACTCTTATTATTTATTAATACAAAGGCTAAGTTCACATAGTCATCATTATAACTTAGATGTGATTGCCTTTCCTTCCCATTTCCCATCTCCACACAATGACACTATAATTTTAGTAAATGACATTTAGAACTCAAAGCAAACTGAACAATTGATATAATGAAAATTAAAGGCTTACAGAAAATATCATCTATTTTAGAATAAGAAGGACCTTTAATTACATTTTTGTATGTGTGAAATGAGATAACAGAGGCAATGCCAAAATTAAAGGTCAGAGAGAAATTTTATCTGTTTACCTAATAATTTTGTTCACATGCTTTAAAATGCCTGTATAATGTTTGTCTATGTAATAAAATTTTCTTTTATCCTTAAAAAATTTGATCCCTGGTTTTTTCATTACAAGAACATATTTTTTTAACCTTTACTCAGACATTCCAAACCAATATTTTTAGAGTTGAAAGTAAGCACACGTAATGAGAGATGTAATCATTTTTAAACTGAAGTGAATTGCTCTAAGATAAGCTTTTCTTAGGAAGGTCAACKGCAACAGAACTCAGTGTTCTTTTCCTCAGTGATTTAGACCCAACCTGAAGTGTGTCTCTAACATAATTACATTAAAATGATAAAGCCTACTTCAATATGCAGGCCAGTTGGTTTCACAGGGCTATCAAGTAAAGGATGTAGACAGGTAGCTGCTTATGATGCAGTTCTTGACCACATGACCTGACATAGGGAGATTTTAGATTAACACCACCTTTCTTTTCATAAGAATCACAAAATTCTCTTGGATGGGGCCTAATGGGATTATAGTGAAGACAGATCTCCAGGGAATTTCTTTAGCTGTTCCACCATTCTCTTAAAACTAAGCAAGATTCTTATTCTGAAAACCATCCCACATTGAAGCTTACAACTAGCAGTGACTGCTTTTCCAACTGCCAGGTGTTTTCCACATCACAGGAAAGGTAGASTAGTATGTGGAATGAGAGATCTAGCCAGCGCGGCATCGCAGAATTGGGGACCATGGGGGTGAGTTGTGTAGAGGTTAGGTAGTGAATGTGTACATTGTGTGTATATGTCCTAGTCTAGTAATCATACTTTCTTTTTAGCACTAGAAGGTAGTGGACTACTTGTGCTATGAAATCAGACAGGCATCTATTGGGGAAAGGAAGCAGCAGGAGGAGGCTCAGAGCAAGGAGACACAATGGAGTTGGGAAAGAGTACAATAAGGATGAAGCATTGAAATTCCATAATGCGATCCCATAATTTGTACACAACTTTGAGTAAAACTTTAAAAAATATAACGTTTTTATTAACCTTTGCAGAATTCCATGGTTTCAGATCATATTCATTTTCCCAACTTCTCCCTGATCTACTTTCGCCTCCCCAACCAATCAACTTTTAGTTTTGYCCCCCCACCTCCATTTTACTTATTTGATTTCTAAAATTTCATAAAATTTAATATTTCAGATAACACATCCAAATTTCTTTTTTTTCTAGTTAATCTTAGCTTTGGTGTGGGGCCTGCTCCGGAGTATGGTCAACCTGCTAGGTGTAATCCCATTAAAGAAGACGAACTCTTCATTTTACAGTATTTATTAAATGCCAATACCTCCTCAGATGGTGTGGGATATCCTCCCCATGCTGGGATTTTCCTGGCTTGAGCTTGTGTGTGTCCTCTGTCACAATGGCTGTGAGTTCTATGCAACACCCTTGTGCATAGAAAATGACAACTGATGACAGCTGCCCCTGTGGCTCTTACACGCTTTCTGTCTTCTTTCTAGAAAATACTCAAGTATTTTCTAGATGCGTAAAGAGTGTGATATAGACTTTCCRTACCATATTCTCTTATTCATTAAGTTTAAAAATTATAATATGTTGATGGGATATAATGGTTTTGAATATTTTTATTGGAAAAATAATGTGTAATAACTTAGAGGAAAACACAAGATTCCACGAGTCACTTTTTTTAAAAAAAACATTTAAGTTTTATGTTTGGACACTTGTCAATAAACATGACTAAAAGTTTGCTATTAACAGGTTTACCTAACTGCTATGAGTAAATATTACACTGCTTCTGGAAGCAGCAATGGGGCCTGACTTTATGACATGTTAGTTTCTCAGAGTGATTCTGCACTAAAGTAAAGGAGTTTGCTATTGTAAGACACACAGCTTTTCCCTATCTTATATAAAGTCAAAACCCAAACTGAAAATTGATTTCTCTTCCATTAATGACCCTTTTCTTATTTACACATTGTAATCTAAAAGTGTCACAGGATCAACATATTTTAGAATCAAGARTGTTAAGCATGTGAACAACAGAAACAGAGTCATGGGCTGGATTGYCTTTATGTATAAAAAGAACACCTGAAATCTATGGAGAGACATAGGCTCAGCTAAAGACCTGGGTTTAAGAGGAAAAAAAAGATTTGTGGTTTTCCTTGCTGAATTTGTTGTTTATGCCCAACAGCAAGCCAGCCAATGCCTTGTCAAGTCATACTGCTGCAGTGTCCATTGCTGCTTCTGAAAGTGTATGCTTGATGTAGAAATGAGAACATTAGTGTCATTCTTCAGGTTCTCCTCCTTTGCCCTACTCATAGAGATGCAAGGTTACTCTAAGTCATAAATTCACTACAAACCTTTCTTGAAAGACTTGAAGTTACTGTCTTACAAGYTTTTCACTTGTTTGGTTAGAGTTACCCCAAGATATTTTATATTATTTGTGGCTATTGTGAAGGAAGTTGTTTYCCTAATTTCATTCTCAGCCTGTTTATCATTTGTATAAAGGAAGGCTACTGATTTATTTGAGTTAATTTTATATCTGGTCACTTAGCTGAAGTTGTTTATCAGCTAGAGATGTTCTCTGGTAGAGTTTTTGGGGTCGTTTATATATATTATCATATCATCTGGAAATAGTGATACCTTGATTTCTTTGCCAATTTGTATCCCTTTGATCTCCTTTTGTTGTCTTATTGTTCTAGCTAGCAGTTTGAGTAYTGCAAGCATTTCTAAACGTCTAAGGAAAAAACGCCAGTTTTCTTCTTTTGGATACTTTAGTCCTTGGTGGTGATTCTCAAGTGTCAGTCCTTTGATGTGGGTAGGAATGGGAAGAGCTTGTTCCATGTATGCTACCTTTCTCTCAGTCCCAGAAGGCTGTAGCCTCCTGTCCATCCTTTGAGCTGACTGTGGAAGTCTGTACTTCTGCTTCCCAGACAGTTCTGCAGGACAGCAGGGGTGGAATGATCAAGGGCACTGCTATCCAAACTATGATCRATCTGAAATTGAACAAGAACGAATTCTAATTCTAATTAAACATAGGCCAATGCCTTTAACAAGCACTTCCCTAATGGAGATATACACATGGAAAATAAAATTTCAGAGATAATCTCCATTTGACAGATCATCAGATAACTGCCAATTAAATCAGCACTGGCATACCATTGTGCACCTGTTAGAATGGCCCAAACCCAGAACACTGACCATAATAAGTCTTGGAGAAATATGAAGACACAGGAGTTCATTTTCTGTAGGAATGAAAAGTGACACAATCATTCTGGAAGACAGTTTCATACTTCCTTCTAAATTTAAAGAGCCTTCTTCCAGCGAGAGTCCTTGGAACACTCACTTCTAAATGGGATGTGCCCATCCTTTGTATAGATGTTATAGCTTCYATATTTGTGTTTTGATGTCCTGAGTGTGTGGAGTGTATCTCTGTATCACTATCTGCTTCTTATGCTTTTTTCTTGGTTTATTTTGTATCTATATTCATATTTTAGTTTTTGTTTTTATCTTATTATGTTTTATTTTATTTTACTTTGTCATGACCCCTTAGTCTTTTTATCTTCTRATAAGACACCGAGATGGGGGGTATCTCTGGATTGGAGGGGATGTGCAGAAGAACTGGAAGGAATGAAGGGAGGGGGAATTATAATCAGGATACATTATGTGAGGGAAAAAACCTATTTTCTTTCTTTTCCCCTAGAAATATCAATCTTAAAATTTATTAAATTTATAAAATACTTCCAATAGTTAAAGAAATCTTGACACAAAAGCACAGGACAGGAATTATGATACTACTTCATCTCAAATTATGCTAGAAAGCTACTTTTAAAACTAATAAAACTACTTATACTGCCTAAAAGTAGAAGTGTTTATCAATGGAACAAAATGGAGATCAAGAAATGAATCCAGAAGCTTACACTTGTCTTATTTTGACACATGTCGAGAATATAGAATCAGAAAAAAAAAGAATTCCCTTTAATAAGTGGTGCTCAGAATTCTAGATAACCACATAAAGAAAACTTAATCTAGATTACTATTTCTCCCCATATGCCAAGCACATCAAAATAGAGAAAGATGCAAATATAAGGAACAATAAAAAGAAATAGAACTAGTATACCAAAAAATATTTTGTAACCGAAACATGTTTGAATAATTGCTCTCATTAGGAGTGTTTTAACAGGTTGAAATGTGTAGAAGCAGAAGTTATTAATTAGTTTTGTTCAATATTTTAAATAAAATTACAACACCAGTATTATCTGATTACAAGCAGATTGCAGTGAAAACATTGAAAGAAAAGCATARTAATGTGAARTGCAATATTTGAATACTAAGAAAATACTGAGCTTAAAAAATACAAAGATTTGAGGAATCAGTAACTTTTTATTGGATATTTTATATATTTACATTACAAATGTTATCTCCTTTCCTGGTTTCTCCTCTAGAACTCCCTCCCTTGCCGCTCTCCCTGCTTCTATGAGGATGATTCCCCCTCCTACCCAACCACCCACTCCTACATCACTGCCCTGGCCTTCCCCTACACTGGAGAAAAGAGCCTTCACATGAAGAAGGGAGGAGAGTGGGAGGGCCTGTCCTCCCACTGATGCCAGACAATGCCATCCTCTGCTACATATGCAGCTGGAGCCATGGGTCACTCCATGTGTACTCTTTGGTTGGTGGTTTAGTCCTTGGGAGCTCTCGGAGGTCTGGCTGGTTGATATTGTTGTTCTTCCTATGGGGTTGTAAATCCCTCCAGATCTTTCAGTCCTTCCTCTAACTCCTCCATTGGATTCCCCATGCTCAGTCCATGCAGCTGCCTCTGTATTTGTCAGGCTCTAGAACAACTTCTCAAGAGACAGATATAAGTGGCTCCTGTAAGCGAGCACTTCTTGGCATCTGCAACAGTTTCTGGGTTTGGTGANAATCCCTCCAGATCTTTCAGTCCTTCCTCTAACTCCTCCATTGGATTCCCCATGCTCAGTCCATGCAGCTGCCTCTGTATTTGTCAGGCTCTAGAACAACTTCTCAAGAGACAGATATAAGTGGCTCCTGTAAGCGAGCACTTCTTGGCATCTGCAACAGTTTCTGGGTTTGGTGACTCTATATGGGATAGATCCCCAGGTGAGGCAGTTTCTGGATAGCCTTTCCTTCAGTCTCTGCTCCCTAATTTGTCCCAGAATTTCTTTTAGACAGGGGTCCTTCAGGGTTAAGAATTTGGAGTTAAGTGGGTGGCCCCATCCCCCAATTGGGGACATTGCCTAACCTCTGGACATGGTCTTTACAAGTTCTCCCTCTCCTTTGATAGGAATTTCAGCTAATTTCATCCCTGTTGGGTCCTGGGAACCTCTTGCATTCCTAGCATCTGAGCCTTACTGGTGGCTACCCCCAGTTCTCCATCCCACACTGCTACAACTGTAGCAGTTGTAGCAGTCTGTTCACATTCCYGGACCCTCTGYATATCATCTGCATCTCTTCTCAGACTTGATCCTGTCCCCCTTTCCCTCCTCCCTCTTCTCTCTTCCTCCCAAGTCTCTCTCACCCTCTACTTCCTGTGAGTATTTTGTTCCCCTTTCTAAGAAGGAGTGAAGCATTCATATTTTGGTCTTCCTTCTTCTTGAGCTTCATATAGTCTGTGAATTACATCTTGGGTATTCCTAGGTTTTGGGCTAATATCCACTTCTCAGCAAGTACATACTAAGTGTGCTCTTTTGTGATTGGGTTGCCTCACTCAGGATGATAGTTTATAGTTATATCCATTTGCTTAAGAATTTCATGAAGTCATTGTTTTTAATAGCTGAGTAGTACTCCCTTGTACAAATGTACCACATTTTCTGTATCCATTTCTCTTTTGAAGGACATCTGGGTTCTTTCCAGGTTCTGTCTATTATAAATATGGCTGATATGAACATAGTGGAGCCTATGTCCTTCTTATATGTGGAGCATTTTCGGGTATATGCCCAGGAGTAGTATAGCTGGTTCCTCAGGTAGTACYATGTCCAGTTTTCTGAGGAACTGCCAGACTGAGGAATCAGTAACTTTTGTTGCATCATACTAATACTAATTTGGAAAAATGAGTAATGTAATTACCCTAAATCTAAAGAAAAATGTTTTTGTGTATGTGTGTGTGTTTATAAAAAGTTAGATTGTAAAGCAGAAAAAGTACGTGTGTTTCAGTAAATTATATGCATATGCATATTGACCAGGATGAATACAGCTGGAAAAAAAGAAACAAGTATTGACACCTACAAAATAATGAATATAAAATAAAGCATGAGTTAAACTTTAATTGTGTAAAAAAATCTGTGAAAGCAACCAGGAACAATAGGCATAATCACTAACCTAAAGTGTAATTCCATAATAGGTAATTTAAAAGGCCACATAGAAAATAAATATAAAAATAATGTACGTTAATTTCTTAGAAACATTCTATGTTTAGTGAAAGTAACTAAATCTAGAATGTACCAGAGACCTGAGAGGTAAGAAACACTCAGAATTCAAAGGGACGGACCTTAGATGAAATGTCTAACAGTGAGGAGAGGGAACTTGTAAAGCCCACCTCCAGCAGGAAGACAGGGCATCAAGTGAGGGGATAGGGTTGCTATCGCACGGTCAAAAACTCTGACCCTGAATTGTTCCTGTCTAAAAGAACTGCAGGAACAAAAATGGAGAAGACATTGAGGGAAAGGAGGTACAGTGACTAACTCTACTTTGGACCCATCTCAAGAGGAGGCTCCAAGGCTTGACACTGTCACTGATGCTGTGATGTGCATACAGACAGGAACATAGCATGGCTACCCTCCAAGAGGCCCAACAAACAGCTGACTGAGAGAAAAACTGTTTTCAATAAAAGGAAAAGAAAGAACTATAGTCACAATGAAAAAAAGAGCTTTCATTTATGTGATCTAGCAATCACAGTTTTTAGTATTTACCTGAATGAATTGAAATCATAATTCTACACAGCCTGCATATGGATGTTTGTAATAATGTCATTCATATTTCCGAAACTAAGAAGTAACCATGATATCCTTCAGTAGATAGTATTGTATGTAGTATTTCTAGATAACAGTGTTAATAGATAGCCAGTGATCTTATATATTAATAAAGTAAAAAAAAAGCAATAGCCAACTGTAATGGCTATATTCCAGGTGATTCCAGCTATATGACACCGAGAAAGGACAAGACCTAACATTAGTTGTTGATACAAGTTGGATGGAGTGATAAAAGAAGACACAGAAAAAAATTTAGGCAGTAAAATTGCCTTCTGAAATTTCCATGACAAGTATATACTTTTATACATTATTTTAGATCTATATGTGTACCACCAAGATTCAATACCAATGCAATATTTGTACCATTTACAATTATACAGGCTCATCAGATTTATCAAAGACAGCACTCTGATGGAGACACTGATGATTGGTAATGCTCTTGCATACATGGTGAGCCATGGTATTGTCTTAGTTTGACTTTCTTTTGCTGCTTTAAAACACCATGATCAAAAAGCAAGTTAGAGAAGACAGGGTTTATTTAATTTACAGTTCCATATCACAGTTCATTATGAAAAGTAATGTGAGCATGACCTCAAACAGGGCAGGAACCTGGAGGCAGAGGCCATGGAGAAGTGCTGTTTACTGGCTTGCTCCATGGGGTTGGCTCATTCTACTTTCTTATAGAACCCAGGACCACCAGCCCAGTAATGGTATTACCTGTATGCGTCCAATCCCTTCAATCACTAATTAAGAAGACGACCTACATGCTTTCCTACAACTGGATCTTATGGAGAAATTTTAATTGAGGTTTCTTTGTCTCTGATGACTTTGGCTTTTGTCAAGTTGATATAAAACTATACAAGACAAATATATAGGAGATCTCCAGAGCTTCAACCAATTTTGCTAAATATATAAAACTGCTCCAACAATTAACTCCTTACAATTGAGTCAARATCAACTTAGAGACTAAAAGATGATAGGTCATTAATTAGGTATGAAGTAACTTTATAATCTTATAATGAAAGGCAAAACAAACAAACAAAACCAATGGGGAAAAAAAACAACCCAAGGAGCTGAAGGGGTTTGCAGCACCATAAGAGGAACAATGATATGAGCCACCCAGTATTCCCAGAGCTCCCAGGGACATAAACATCAACCAGAGAGTACACATGGTGTTACCCATGGCTCCAGACATATAGGCCGCAGAGGACGGCCTTGTTGGACATCAAAGGGAGGAGAGGTCCCTGGTCCTGGAAAGGCTCAATGCAAGAGTGTAGGGGAATACCAGGGCAGGGAAGCAGGAGGGATTTGATTGGGGAACAGGGGGAGGGGAGATGGCTTATGGGACATTCGGTGGGGGTGGGGGTGCCAGAAAAGGGGAAATATTTGAAATTTAAATAAAGAATATATCTAATAAAAACATCTAAAAGAAAACCTAATAAAATAATGGTAAGTATTTTCTTCCATGCAGACTATGAAGGCTATGTGATAACTTACAAGGATGCTCTTTATAGAATAAGAATTGAGGTTAGATCTGAATGGTCAGTGAATACTACATAATAAAATCATGAAGGAAGAGCATCTTCTCAATASGGCTTGATCTCAAGATTGAAAATTGCTGAATCTGTTCCTATAAGTATAAATAAGGCCCAGGTGTCTTGAGTACAGCAGCTGCAAGGCAGTAGTATGGAGATGTGGTGTTTAGGCAGAATCAAATAAGAGTCCTCATTGATTTGGGTGAAGTCTATTTTATATACAAGATGAAAAAAGAAAAAAATGAAGAGGGAACAGAGCTGTGACTTGCTTTATTTATCTTTCCCAAAGGTCATCTGGCAGCTCAGGAGTCCAATGATAGATTTTATTTTCTCTATAATCATTTAGCAAAGGGAAAGCCAATTCATTGTTTTGTGACTTTGTAATTTTTTTATTATTCATAATTTATGGATACATATTTCATTTTTCTAAAGATGGAAAAGTTAGTTTCTATTTCGAAGAAATTGCAAATGCCCTTTACCATGAAAGAAATATTATACTAGGAAATAAACAGTAAGTTTCTTATTCCTAAAGCACAGATTATTGAATAGTTTTCTTACAAGTCCATGTATTATTAGTTCTCTGGAGATAGAATCATTGAAAATATTAATTTAACTAAAGCTATATATTCTTAGAAATAAAGATTGTATAAAATACAAATAAAGTATCTATCATCTATCTATCTATCTATCTATCTATCTATCTATCTATCTATCTATCTATCTATCAAGACCAAGTATAACTTAAATCTCCCCAATATTCTAAAAGTCAATATTCAAATTTTCTCCCTGAAATATATCAAAGCAACCTACATAATCTAAATGTAGGAAAAATAGCTAGGTCATTAACTGCCTCTTATGCTATGAGCTATTATTTAAGCTGGTCCTGGCTGCTTCTGTATAGACAACTGGCATGTCCACTGCCAGTGTGATAGTATCAGAACATGCAGGTTCTTTTCTATAGGTTATACATATCATTAATGGCAGAAATCTTTCTATTAGTGAATCAAGATATTTCAAAGGCAATATGCAGCCTTTATTCAAAGGATATATTGTACTGTAAGYCAACCCCAAAGGTCTTAAGTTAAAGGCCATGGTGATAAAATGAAGAAAAATAAAGCACAGCCAGTAGATACCATATGTGGGGAAAAGTTACATGGACAGTAATTTTCCAAACCACTTTGTTCAAAGGGCAATATGAGTTTTAGTAATTACATTTTATTTTTAGTATATTTTATTTTAGTAGTTATATTTTAAAAGGGAAAAATATTTTTTTATTTGCAGACTTAGGCAGACTTTAGAAATCATCTGGCTCAGCTATAATTGTATGAAGACAAATTAATAGACAAGGGCTTAGGAACTATGGCAGACAACCAGGTCTGTGACCCTGGTCCAGTGGTCTTTCAGTTCTACATCAAAGCAGAACTGGAATAATAAAAAGCCTGGATTCTTTGATATTCTGCAAGATGGAAAAATGAAACACTTTTTACTGCTTCCTTCCAGTCAGGTATAGCTAGGCAAGAATCTTCCTTTGAAAGCCCTTACCAGGCTTTGTGTAATTATTTATCACTGTAGTTATAGGTTAGGGTGAAAAGGAACTATGTTGTCAATCAAGAAAATCCCGTGGTAGAAATCCTGGTTTCTACAAAAACACTTCCATGTTCTGTGGGAAACTGTTAAGTGTGTAGATTTTATGGCTTTCAAGGCACTCTTGGAGACTTGGCCATTTCCCAGGCATACACTAAAGCATTAGTGCTTGCCAAAAGAACACTTCTGATTTGGATTAAGTTGGACCCTAAGAGAAGTGGCATGCAGACTTCTGGTGCTTCCTGCCTATCCTTCCTTGGCAAGGGGAATTTTGAGTCTTTTTATAAGTCCTTTGGGTCAAGTTGGCTTTGAGAGCCATTGATGTCCTTGAAAGACGAAGTTAAAAAGGAAAAACTGAGCTTGAAGTAGCATGCTTATTTTCCACACTAAAATCAGTTCACAATGAAAATTTCTTAAAAAATGCAATAATAGAAATATCTTCATTAATATTTGCTTAGAGAACGCTGGTAGGGGAGCACTATTTGGGATGTAAATAAATAAAACATATATAATATAGAGTAAAAATATTTGCTTAGAAAGCACCATGCTCATCATCTTTGTTGCCACGATATGAATGTAATTCAACTGTTGTAGGACACATCCATCAGTCTGTAAAATAAAAGGCCTTATGCAAATAGCAAAGGCTTATTATGTTTCCCACCATTTTCTAGTTTTATTATTATTTAGACAGAAATGCAGGACTTGAGAGATGACTCAGTGTTTAGGAGTGTTTGCTGCGTTTGAAGAGGGATGTGCTCAGTTCTCCACACTCACATTCCTGCTCACAACTCTCTGTAACTATAGTTCCATAGTGTCTCATGCCTTCTTCTAGCTTCCGTGGGCGTCTCATGCACTCGGTATACATGCATATCTCATATACAGGTAAAACAGTAACAGATATAAACAAAATTGTACAAATACCTTAGCAGCAATATCAAAGTAATAAAAAGATTACCTCCTGAGATATGATTCTTTAAAAACTATATTCTTTGTATATTAGAATATACA
>BDUI01002340.1:51557-65165 GCA_002335545.1 Apodemus speciosus | reverse complement strand
GGAGGAGCCCAAGAGGGCAAGAGAGAAGCAATAGTAAGAGAAAGAGGAGGGAGCAAGCAGCCCATTTTATATTGGACCAGGCCTACCTGGCTGTTGCCAGGTAATTGTGGGGAGGAGCATACCTCCTGTTGGAAGTAATTGTGGGGTGGAGTTTAGACAGAGTATTATCAGGCTTCTTTCTGCTTGTTTGTTGCTTTACTCAAAAGTAAAGGAAAACAATCTACTAATGCATGGAGATCTCATATAGAGATAAAGGTAGGAGTTCATTTTAAAAACTAAGGAAGGAAAGAGATCTTGGGCATTCATAAATTATGGTAAGGAATAGGATGAAGGCAAATACAAAGAGGAACCTTCACTGTTTCATCTATTAAGAGGAAATTGTTGTTAAGTGAAGGAAAGGAATAGAGGGGATTGTGCTTTGGTGTAGCCTCTCTCCCTCTGATTATAATGAAATCAAAGCAAAAGACCTTGTCTGGCTGATAAGTTTATATTTCTAAAAAAATGTAAATACTATGGTCTTCTAGGTCAGTTCTTTCACAAATGGTCCTCATTGAATTGTCAGGTAAAGAAGTACAAGTTTTTGTTTTCTTTGTTTATTCATAAAGAGCATCTTTTGTTCCTTCCTGTGAACTTTCCATGAAGAAATCAAGAAGAGCACAGATCTATAGCATCATGTAGTGGAAAGAGGTAGTTAATTCTATTCTTTTATTCTCCKTCCATTCCTTTTAGTTCTGCAGGTGAGCCCTTGGGTTATTTGTACATGTTTGTGTGTGTCTCTAAGTAAATGTGAGGTCAGAGCACAACTTTGAGTGTTGTTCCTCAGATGTAACACATCCTTTTTCTTTTTCTGAGATGGGGTATTTCACTGACCTATATCTTGCAATGTAGGCTAGCCTGACTGGGAATCTCAGGAATCCATTTGTTTCTGTCTCCCTACTGTTGGGTTTGCTGGTAAATTTTCTTGAGTCTGACTTCTTCAAGTGGGTTCTAAGGATTGAACTTAGGTTCTTCTGGTTTGTATGGTAAGCCTTTCAATAACTGAAATATCTCTCTGGCTTTTGACCTTGTTCTGTAGATAGCGTCCAGACTGGTACAAACTAGAAAGTTTATTTTCTTTCCTAGCTGGTAAAAAATAAATGGCTGAGGTCAGGAGGGTTAAAAAAGCTAGACATTAGGAGTAGAGTCCATTAATAAAGAACTTGAATAATTTAGTARGAACCAATGACAACTGTAAACTAATTATCAAGAAACATGTCAAAGGTAAATATTACCAAGAAGAGGTAAGTGGACTGGAACTAAATACCTTCAAATAACATTGAGTAAAATGTAGATTGGGGAAGTTTTAAGTCAAACACTTATTTTCTTTTGAATCTATGATTTTTAAAAAAGGGTTTTTTAGAGCTGAAGAGTCTGAGAAGATTTTGTTTTCTTCCACAAGAATTATAAAAACTCCCAGGAAACAAATAAAAAATACACAATATTCCTACATAAATCAGCGAATTACCRTTAGTTTGAAAGATGCTTTGGTTCAATTCCAGTTGGAATTGGTTTGCTCAATCTCTAGCTTCCAGGAAAAGACAACATATTAACAAGTCATAGGCAACTTTTCTTAAGAACCATTGGGAAACATCAGTGACTCATTTGGGGGAGTAAACAAAGGGATTTTAAAAAGCTATTTCACAACTATAAATGTAYACCACAAATCTCTTTCTCACAGAACGTTGTAAGACATTTGCCAAAGAGGAAAAGGAAAAGAAAACAAATATTTTTTTGAGAAAAGCTCAGAGGAAATCAGTAAAAGTAGAGGAACTTAACAGTGAAAATGTTTTGCTTTCAAACAAAGAAGTATATCACTTTTGTTTTGGTTCATTTTGCATTATACACCCCTTCCCCCTTCTTATTTATATACTTCATGTTGAGAGTTAAAAAATATCTGGTAGGCAAGCCTTACCTTGTGCTTACTTTTCAATAGTAATGGACTGATTTTTTTTTGCATTTCTTCAAGGTTTTCTCAGCTTCATAATCAGACCAAAATCTTTTATATATTTGAACTTTGAGGTTCAAAGTAGAGGATTCATCTGACATGATACTAAAGAATATACTAATTTGCTTGCTGTACTCATCTTAAGTTTGAAATAATTGAAAATGTATACAAAATGTACAAGTGGGTGAGAACAGCAGGAGCCTCCTTATCCCAGAAACACCCACGACTCTCAATGCTTTGCCATATGTGTCTCTTTGCCTTTTCATTTTCTTTCTATGCAAGTCCATTTTGTCTTTTCATACCTAAAAAGAGTATCTTGTAAATCTACATGTTCTACTGTATACCACAAAAGCAAGGGCACAATATATAGTCTATATTTCATTCAGAGAATTCACACTGATGGTACCRCTAACCAAATCAAAGACCTTTTCTCTTGTACAATAGTACTGTGATCTTTTGTTCCAGTAAACCAGCAAGATTTGTTCTGCATTAGCTACAAGGACTCATCGGATTCCTTGAAGCTAATCAGCCATTACCTATCTCTCCTTTCTGTGTATGTCTATTTGTTCCCCTTAATTAATTAGTTAACTAATTAATTAATTTACATCCCGATCACAGCACCCCTCTGCCCAGCCCCCCACCATAAACTGTCTCACCTTCCCTCCTCTTTCCCTTGTCTTCTGAAAAGGAAGAGGCCCTTGCTGTATAACAAACCAGCCTGGTACATCAAGTCACTGCAGGACTAGGCACATTCTCTCCCATTGAGGCTAGACAAGGCAGCCCAGTTAGGGGAACAGTATAAGGAGGCAGGCAACAGAGGGACAAACCCTGCTCCAGTTGTTAGGGGACCCATAGGATGACAACCTGCATATCTGCTACATATATTTGGGGGAGGGGCCCCGTAGATACAGCATGTGCATGCTATGGGAGCTCTCAAGGGTCCAAGGGTCCRGGTTAGTTGACTCTGTCGGTCTTCCTGAGTAGTCCCTATGCCCTCTGGCTCTCTCAATCCTTTCCCCAATTYTTCTGCAACACTCCCTGTACTCCATCTAATGTTTGGCTATGGGTCTCTGCAACTATTTCAATCAGCCACTGGGTGGAGTCTCCCAGAGGACAGTTTTGCTAGACTCCTGTCTGCAAGCATAACAGAGTATCATCACTAATAGTGACAGGGACTGGTTCTTGCCCATGGAATGGGTCTCAAGCTGTGCTCTGTGTATGTCTTAAAGAGAATAAGCCTTCCATGCTGTGTTAGGCTCCTCAACATGAGACTCTCTGATGCTTTCATATGGCCAGGCACAGGCCATGTAGTCTGGGTATTCCTTCAGAGACACACTGTGATAATGTCACGTTCCTGATGCTATTAAAATTAATCACATTGCGAAGATGGTCTCTCTCTCTCTCTCTCTCTCTCTCTCTCTCTCTCTCTCTCTCTCTCTATCTATCTATCATCTATCTATATATGTAATTTTTAGGTGGGTTGTTTGATCAGAAGAGAGAGAAATGCTGCTGGAACACTTGATAAATTTAAATGTGGTCTTTAAGCCAAACAGTGTTCTATCTCAGTATTATCTACCAATATCTACTGTTTGCCCTCTTGTTGGAGGCTATTTTAATTTCATAAACATTTTATTGATTATCAAGCTCCTACTAACTAGCATTTATGTCTATTGGTTATTTTCATTTATGTGGATGACCACTCTTGTGGTTGGCAAATCATATTTTACATTTTTTTCATATTTAGTACCTGTTCTATTGTAATATTTTTTCTTCTGTGCAGACATAAGTGAGTAATATATTTATATAAACATATGTAAGTATCTATTTCCGTTCATCAATTTATTTGTGAAAGTATGGAACAATTAACTTGTGTTAATTCATTGAATTGTCATAATATTTTCATTATGATTTGAATGCTCACATCATTACAGGTTGATGTCTCCACCATGCTTCCAGCTTTTGCTTACTCTCTGGAATAGCATGTTATATACTCATCTAAAATGCTCATCCTGTATTCACTGGTCTCAGCTCCCTAATAAACCACTTCTTAAAGACATCATACTTCCTTTAAGATAAGCTTATTGATTAAATGTAAGTTCTTATTGTTTGGTTTGCATATTGGTACGATTCCATTCCTCATGGTTTCTCTTAGCAAAAGGAATGTGGACTATCTACAGGCATAAATGTATATGTACTTACAATTTATATAAATTATATATTTATAAAGCATCATAGGCATAAAAGCTGTTTATAAACATGCTTTTGTGTACATGTACATAGTTGTATATATATCTAACTTTCATATATATTTATGAATACACAATCCTGAAAGTCTGAACTTCTCTTTGAAATTTACTTATCATTTTGTATGTCACAGGTGAGAAAACTGTTAACATGGAAAAACCTGTCTTTGATATATAACTTGCTGAATTTGGTGCTCATCCACTTCTACCAGGTTGGTCCCAAGAATCAAACATATAATGTCAGGTTTAACCTGAAGTGCCTTTACCTGTTGAGCAATCCTGYGGGTTCAAGTCTGAACTTGATAGGTTTAAAAGTATTTCTTCTTAAATAGGGCACTGAGAACACAATAAAAGTTTCATTGAACTTTAGTTTTCAGCTACTTCCTTCACAGTTTAGTTCTTTTGAGGCAAAATAATAGTAAGTTAAGCCAAGTGTTCCCTACTGCTGGAGACAGCTGATTGTAGCCCTCAAGAGAAAGCTTGGTTTCTGTTTCTTCCCAAAAGAGCAGGTGAGACAGCTGAGAAAGTACTTGGATATCTCTGGGTACTCATTTGCTCAATTTTAAAATTAGTGAAAAAAGTTTTAGCATCTGGAGAGTGACATGAGAACTCTTAGCTCTCAGAGTGATCTAGATTATACCACCATAGTTGTTAGCTAGAACAGTAAAACACAGAAAATGAAGGGAGTTTAGGAACTCTACTTTCCTTATTCAGTAAAGAAACTTGTCTCAGTTTCAGGGATAGGAGTGTAGGGTTGCCACTGGAACCCACATGAATAAGCAGATGAAAAATGGTGGGTGTTATTTTGCGACCCTGGTACTCCTGCCTCTGTGAAAATGTTTTAACTAGCCATAATTTTAAGTTCTTCATAGGAACCTCCCTTTGGTGCAAAGGCTGTTTATACAGGTTCATGACCCTGCACCAACAATTTGTTTTGAATTACAGATGAATGGAGCAATATAATTGTCYAGTCCTTGCTTTCCAGCCGAGGTCAAAGGTGAAGGGACACAAGTTTTAGACCTTAGTGGAAGTTGTAGCTTCTTAGTTTCTGCTTACCTAACTTTCATCCTCTTTCCCACAGCTGCTAATCCTGATAGCGATTCCTAATAAATGCCCTATATTTATGGTTGACTTCTAGCAGAATGGGTTGTAAAACACTTAACTGACAAATGAACAACATGTCTCAATTTACTGTTCCAAAAAGGACCTAGTCTGAGTTCTCCTTGTACCAGTGAGGATTCTATTACTGGTGAAAGGAGGAATTGCCCATAGTACCTTTCCTCTATTACTTCTATTTTTCTTTGAACTGATTTTTCCAAGGAGAATGACAGTAATAGATACATGCTGAAGGAGTAGGGCTATGAACCAGAAAAGAAAGAGAATATCAAATTGGATGCTTGGATGAGCTGTTATTTCAAGAACAATCATGGTCAGTACTTTTGGGGACAACTAAATGAATTTTTTAAGTTGAATATGTTTTAGTATCATCCCTTTAAAAATTTAGCATCTTACAATAATATAACTAAACTCCCYTCTTCTCTTGGATTTTGCATCTTAAGTAAAATAGCTCATCAGTATTCCTAGTAATGTGGGTCAATACCCCTAGGCTGCATCTCCATGGCTAAGATGGAGATCAACATGACTTGCACATAGACAAATMGTTCACCAGAGTGATTGATAAAGCCTAGGATTGGCAGAAGTTGCATAAGAAGGCTGGTCCTAGGTCCTCTCCACAGATGTACCAGCTGTTAGCTTCTTCTTCATGAAAGTCCCTTAACAATTAGAGTGGGGCTGTCTGTGACTCTGTTGCCTGCCTTTGGAATCCCCCATAGGTGGGCCATCTTATCTGGGCTCTGCAGGAGGATGCTTTCTGTCCTGCTGTGACTTGATGTACCATGGTGGAATGATACCCAGGGGGCCCTCCCTTTCTCTGAGGAAAAGTGGATGTGGAAATGGAGAAGGAAGTAGTGGGGTAGTACTGGGAGGAGAGGAGGTAGGGAGAGTCTGCAATCAGGCTGTAACATGAATGAATAAATAAATTAATAATAAAAAAAACCAGAGGCTCAAAAATGTTATAAAAACTATTGTCATCTACCTAAGTCTCCTTGGCTCAAATCCTGGCCACAACTGAGAGAGNGGGTTCAAGTCTGAACTTGATAGGTTTAAAAGTATTTCTTCTTAAATAGGGCACTGAGAACACAATAAAAGTTTCATTGAACTTTAGTTTTCAGCTACTTCCTTCACAGTTTAGTTCTTTTGAGGCAAAATAATAGTAAGTTAAGCCAAGTGTTCCCTACTGCTGGAGACAGCTGATTGTAGCCCTCAAGAGAAAGCTTGGTTTCTGTTTCTTCCCAAAAGAGCAGGTGAGACAGCTGAGAAAGTACTTGGATATCTCTGGGTACTCATTTGCTCAATTTTAAAATTAGTGAAAAAAGTTTTAGCATCTGGAGAGTGACATGAGAACTCTTAGCTCTCAGAGTGATCTAGATTATACCACCATAGTTGTTAGCTAGAACAGTAAAACACAGAAAATGAAGGGAGTTTAGGAACTCTACTTTCCTTATTCAGTAAAGAAACTTGTCTCAGTTTCAGGGATAGGAGTGTAGGGTTGCCACTGGAACCCACATGAATAAGCAGATGAAAAATGGTGGGTGTTATTTTGCGACCCTGGTACTCCTGCCTCTGTGAAAATGTTTTAACTAGCCATAATTTTAAGTTCTTCATAGGAACCTCCCTTTGGTGCAAAGGCTGTTTATACAGGTTCATGACCCTGCACCAACAATTTGTTTTGAATTACAGATGAATGGAGCAATATAATTGTCYAGTCCTTGCTTTCCAGCCGAGGTCAAAGGTGAAGGGACACAAGTTTTAGACCTTAGTGGAAGTTGTAGCTTCTTAGTTTCTGCTTACCTAACTTTCATCCTCTTTCCCACAGCTGCTAATCCTGATAGCGATTCCTAATAAATGCCCTATATTTATGGTTGACTTCTAGCAGAATGGGTTGTAAAACACTTAACTGACAAATGAACAACATGTCTCAATTTACTGTTCCAAAAAGGACCTAGTCTGAGTTCTCCTTGTACCAGTGAGGATTCTATTACTGGTGAAAGGAGGAATTGCCCATAGTACCTTTCCTCTATTACTTCTATTTTTCTTTGAACTGATTTTTCCAAGGAGAATGACAGTAATAGATACATGCTGAAGGAGTAGGGCTATGAACCAGAAAAGAAAGAGAATATCAAATTGGATGCTTGGATGAGCTGTTATTTCAAGAACAATCATGGTCAGTACTTTTGGGGACAACTAAATGAATTTTTTAAGTTGAATATGTTTTAGTATCATCCCTTTAAAAATTTAGCATCTTACAATAATATAACTAAACTCCCYTCTTCTCTTGGATTTTGCATCTTAAGTAAAATAGCTCATCAGTATTCCTAGTAATGTGGGTCAATACCCCTAGGCTGCATCTCCATGGCTAAGATGGAGATCAACATGACTTGCACATAGACAAATMGTTCACCAGAGTGATTGATAAAGCCTAGGATTGGCAGAAGTTGCATAAGAAGGCTGGTCCTAGGTCCTCTCCACAGATGTACCAGCTGTTAGCTTCTTCTTCATGAAAGTCCCTTAACAATTAGAGTGGGGCTGTCTGTGACTCTGTTGCCTGCCTTTGGAATCCCCCATAGGTGGGCCATCTTATCTGGGCTCTGCAGGAGGATGCTTTCTGTCCTGCTGTGACTTGATGTACCATGGTGGAATGATACCCAGGGGGCCCTCCCTTTCTCTGAGGAAAAGTGGATGTGGAAATGGAGAAGGAAGTAGTGGGGTAGTACTGGGAGGAGAGGAGGTAGGGAGAGTCTGCAATCAGGCTGTAACATGAATGAATAAATAAATTAATAATAAAAAAAACCAGAGGCTCAAAAATGTTATAAAAACTATTGTCATCTACCTAAGTCTCCTTGGCTCAAATCCTGGCCACAACTGAGAGAGYTTATTGCAAACACCCTTGTTTAATGTCTAGTTAATTCTCTAGCATTTCCTCATTGGATCTTATCCACCCAGTTATGACAAACAAGTTCGTTAAATCAGTGTTTGTTTTAATGGTTTTTAAATGCATTGTGGTACCTCGTACCACCTTGGTGCTTTGCCCAGTATTTCCTTTCTTCTCCTCTTCCTTAGCTTTATTTAAGAGGCTTCACAGGTACTTGCCTGGCCTCTTCTTCAGTGCCACAATATTAATTTATTGATTTATACTTCTGGTATTTATTTATTTTTGTGTGTGACTGCTCAATTGACTTTGTCAATAGACTATGCATCCCAGCTTTTCAAACAATACCTGTCACATAATATTTAAGTTCAGTATATTTTCTGTACTAAATTAGTTCCTTGAAAACTAGAACCGAATCCTACCTCTTTTTTTGTGTGTACTACTACTGTCTTTTGTTAAACCATGGCAAAGATGTTGTATAGTTATTATCTTCCTTTAAGCATATTGCTTTAACTCAAGTAAAAAGATACTGTTGTTTTTTTTCTAACCCTACCCAATCTTCAGAATTCAAGTTAAGGGGTGATATGCTCTGTGACATTGGAAACAAGATCAGTATTGACAAATTGGATATAGATTTTCTGAACTTATAGAAATTCTATGTTAAATAAAAAATCCACACAGAAATTCTTATTCAAGAACAATGAATATTCCTAAGTTAAAAATATCAATTATTTAAGAGTTTTTCTAAAGTCCAAAGTCAGTGGCATCTTCATTTCCAAGGTGACTTACTGAATCCCTTCTCCTACCTGATCATCCAATCACTGCAATTCAAAAGTTTTCCAAACTTTGTATAAAAATTTCAAGTAGATTTTAATTTTATAGAACATATAAGAACTATCTGTGTAAATAAATAATCCATTTCTACTTTGGTTTATATTCAGAAGCACCTCAAATATATTGGGGAACAAAGAAACACAGAATTGTCTGTGTTTGCAGATGTCAAAATCTCCAAGGGCATCTTTATTTAGATCACCTTTGTATTGCCATGTAAACTATTTTTCCCATGTCTAGAAATCAAGTTATRGGAACATTAATTTTGTTCCTTTAGAGATCTAGAAGCTCAGATTGAGCATATCTTCAGAGTAATAGTAATATAGAGATAACTTTCTTTTAAAAGACGATACATCTAATATACAAAGGCATGAAATAATTACAATCTAAAAGATGAAAATTGATGCAGAAGGTCAAGCTGACAAAGATAGTATCTCATAGCCAGTGTTCTTACTTATAAACAGCKAAAAGTCAGTTACAGAGTCTGACAAAACACAACCTTGCTTAAAAATAAGCAGTTTGGCGAGTAGATAGGCCAGTCAATGGTAGGATTATTGGTATATAATTAGAAATAAAGTTTAAGCTGAGATTCAAGAAACTATCAGGTGTTAGCTTTTTAGCTTGTGTGTGTGTGTGTGTGTGTGTGTGTGTGTGATTATTTCCAGAACATAGTTATTTCCAAAAGGAGTAAGAGATCAAACCACTAATTTGCTGGTCTGAAAATTTAATTTAATTTCTCCTTTTAGTATGGACAATGTTATCACTTCAATCCTCAAGAGATTCTTAGTGGTTAACTTACTTTCTTGCAATAGTTGGCTAAACCCAATTACAAATTCCTAAGACATTCTGTATCTCTAATGTGCCCTGTGTTGATGTCTCTCATCACTGAAAATACATGGATTATACTGATTTACTTTTTTCCTTTCCTAAGAATTGTTTTAGCTTCCTATTCATAACAACCAGCACTGCAGTTAACAAAGAAAAGGGGCATAACCATTTATTTTCAATGAATTACTCATGTTTAGAATGGAGATCTGGGATATATCTATCCTCTTGCTCTTTCTATATAGATATAGAGTCCTTAGAGGTGAAAATTATGAAGCAAAATTAGGTACACAGGGAAATTAGAGACAAAGTACAGTAGCCCTAGTTTTGTATTCAATAGCCATTACCCCTTAAAAAGGCACAGTAGTTTTTCTTTYCAGAATCTATGCAAATGTACTCTTAGATGCCTCTTGAGGGAGAACTCATCTAAAGAATGAGCATGGCTTCAAACTGAAACCAGTGATAAAAACAACAATCCTGACTGTTGAWCACATCGATCTTTAAATGTCCTTCCGTCTTAATTTTAGATGAAACCCTCAGACAAGATTATGTAAATTCCTTTTAGATAATAATGATATTGTAATAAATTCACACATATTTACAATACCAGTCCTTTAAGATTTAACATATAAGCTGCCACATCCTTATCCACAATCAAGAAAATGAATGCATCAGTCACTCATGAGAACAGAAGTGCTAATCTGGCTGGAGCTGGCTTGAAATGTGTATACAAGTAGAGCAAATCTTTGTGCTTTAGCAGCCAGTTAATCTATCATTTACTGTCTTATGCCTATACTCAATTGTACATGCATGTGACTAAAATAAGATTCATTATAGGAAGGGAGACGTAACTGCACAGTATAACCTGTCAGTCAAAAGAGAGAACCGCCAAAACTACTCTCCTTAGTAACCAGCTCCTTCTCTTGTACCTCATAAACAAAAGCCCCAAGTACTAATTGGGGCCCTTGAGTATTCTCACCGCCATAGTCCTCTGTTAATCTTTGTTTTAAAGGGACAGTGCATCTGCCTTTAATATGTATTGTCTCTTTGCCCTAAACACAAGTCTCATACTTCTTTATAAAAAAAAAGATTTCTTGCAATCAATTGGCACAGGATTTATTAATATTCCAATTAAAACTCTACCTTTGAGATGGTATTGATACTTGTATATTTAATTTAAATATTAATATGAATGTCTAAATTTGTTGCTGTCCTAGCTGTATCTTGTTCTTCCTCATTCAGATTTGTAACTCATTCCTTAATCATCTGTAAATTTCTGCTGTTTTCCATTTTTATCACTTTATAAATGATCTTTGGTAGTTGTCCTTGCCACTAAAACTTGTCTTTAGGCCAGGTATGGTGGAACAAATGTTTCATCACAGTACTTGGCAGGCAGATGCTGGTGGATATCTGAGGTTAAGGCCAGGTTGCTCTGCACAATAAGTTCCAGGCCAATCAAGGCTACATAGTGAGAATATTTTTCTTAAAATAATAAATAAGTAATATATTAAAATAAATAATTAAGTGAATAAACAAGAAAGAAGAATGTCACATCTTTGCCCATACAGTGCATGACTCTCGCAATAATATAATTCTAATTTCTCCTAATCCTTGTGTTGTCATATATTTACCTTTACATGGACAATAACTATATAGCTTTTTTCCTTCAGAAACAGTTACAATTCAGATCAGACAATAACTTGCACATCTACCTTTACATCTGGAAACAACGCAGCACAGTTGTGAGTTTTGGATTTGAGTACTGATTCAGTTTCTCAAAACATTTCCTATGACATGTCTAACATACAATAGACACACAAATAAGTCCTTTGCTTATGCCTGAACTTATGCTTTTTTCTGAAAATATAATTATATAGGTCTTACAGAAGAAGAGAAAAAGAATATAATTTACAATTCTATATACTTGCTTGATTGAAGATAGTATTTATTCTTAAATAAAACATGTTTACCCAAATTCCCAGTGAGATAGATAGGGGGTTGGAATTGAGACAGAAAGAGATAAGAAGAGATCAAAATAGARTATTTTAACTTTTGAGGAATATAGCAGAGTACCTGAATAGTTTAATAATCTTATAAAATAAATGCTGTTTCAATGGGAAGGACCGCATATCTGAGGCATAGAGACTCTAAATGACAGACTTCAGCAAGGTTAGCCTGTGCACCTGCCAGATCTGATTCAGTTCTTCCCTGTCTCTTTATGACATTACACTGGACTCCTTTCACCCAGARTCAGTAAGGCAGACAACCAAACCAGGCTACTTTCACTTTTAAATCCCCGACACCTCATATCCTCATACTTACAAGATACCATAGCCTATGTCAGTGGTTTCAACCTGTGGGTTAGGACGCCTTTGGGAGCTGCAAGACGCTTTCACAGGGGTCAATGACAACCAATGGGAAACCCCAATATTTATGTTATATTTCATAACAGTAACAAATTTATAGTTATGACATAGCAATAAAAATAATTTTATGGTTAGTGATCACCATAACACAAGGAATTGTGTTAAACTGTCKCAGTGTTAGGAAAGTTGAGGACAGCTGGTTTAAATCTATTGACATACTGTATAATGATATTTGTTGCCCTTTCAGCTTTGATGAACCTAAAATACCTCCACAGAAGGCAATTTATTTCCAAAAATTAGGCATCTGTGTTCTAATTTGTGGTCTTATTGATATGATTTACTATTGAATTTTTTCTTTCTCCATTTACTTGTGATATTGCTGTATGCAAGTTAAATATTTCGTTTAACAAAGTGACTCCAACATAGAATATCAAAATGGGGTTATTTTAGAGCATATTCATTGAGCCTGTGATCAAATGAAAGTATGAAAATTACTAGACATGATAAATCGGATAAGACTTCAAATGAAGGTATTCCAAATGTCATTATACAGAGGTTAGGAATGACCTTTAATGACATCTATAGTGAATAATTCAGAAAAGTCTGTTACTGGCAGAAGTGTTGCATTGTGATAGTAGTAGGGTCTGTCTCAAATACATCATACCATTTTTATCCTCTACAGTTTACTAACAATAAATAATATGAAATTTAGAAGAAATTCCAAGTAACTGGTTGAGCACAAATCGTGTCTGGCAGAGCAGTATGGACTTACTTTCAAGGTTAAATATAGTTTGTCTGTCTTTGAATCATCAGATAAAAGGGTTTTTTGCACAGTTTTTTTTTACTATTGAACTTTTTCTTTGTAAAAACAAATCTCTGATTTTATTATACATCATTTTATTATAAATTATAAGTTCTCAAAGGTTTTACAAATGGCAGATTGTGTGTTTCTATTAGAAGTCCTAGGATCATGACAATTATTTAATATTGAAGTAATAGTTATCATTAAGAAAGCAACAGCACCCTTTATTCATATGTCCCACAATAAAGTACATAATCTAGTAAGAGAAGCAATGAAATGGAATTTAGAAAAATAAGTCTTTGGGGGATAAAACTCACTTTAGAAGCACGTAATATTTACATATTGAAGCTTGGGATTTCTAATTATTCCACTTGTAGTGAATGAACTTCACTTTTCAATCTACATAGCTTGAGGTTTCTTTTTCTTAYGTAGCTAGAAGAATAAGAAATATGGTGGAAGAAGGGAAGAAAGTATAAGGGACAGGTGGATATGTAAAAGGGAGAGATGAAGACAGGTGGAGAAAGAGGAAGAGAGAAGGAGAGGGAGGATACACAGGAGGATGACGAGCA
>BDUI01002340.1:5468-18738 GCA_002335545.1 Apodemus speciosus | reverse complement strand
AATTATATTGATGCTCACACCTTAAAAGTTTATAGGTTCTCAAGTCTGAGAATGATAAATGTTTTCTGGTAATTATAAATAACAATTAACAAAAATATGTCTTCTTGATTGAAACTCTTGCTATTTTTGTGTTTTTCTAGAACCTCCCAAGTTATTAGTTTCTTATTACATTTCTATGTTTTGTTTTTCACTAAATTCACTAAATGTTAGAATATCAATTGCTCAATTTGATTTTTTAAACTTATTATAGATTTATTCATTTTATGTTATGTGTATGACTGTTTTGCCTGTATGTATGTGTGCAATACATACTCCTGAAGAGGTCAAGAACACATCAGATCTCCTGGCACTAGAGTGACAGATGATTGGAAGTTACTAAGTGGATGATGGGAATCAGACACAGGTTTCTTCAAGAGCAACTTACTACTACTGAGCAAACTTTGCAGTTCCACGATTGAATATTCTCCATTTTCCATTGAACAAGTTCTCAGAAATCAAAAGATTCTAGTCAAAATGCCATCCTAGTGCTACCTTTGATAAAAAATTTAATGATTACTTTTCAGAAGCACAGTTGTGTGTGTGTGTGTGTGTGTGTGTGTGTGTGTGTGTGTGTACACACGTACGTGTAATTTTGAATTAATGCAACCTATCTGAGGATCTGCAGGCTTAAATTTAAAATTAATCGAAGAATTAATCCCAGATATACAAGTATCATATAAGTGATTCTAATTTTTCAGTAGGAAATAAGCAAACATGAAATTCTTAACAGTAATWGAGTGAGTGAGGTTTTACTGGCAAGTAAAATTATCTTAAATGCTCAGATTTATTTTGAGTTGGCATCATTTAAAAAATCATGAAATATGCAAGTCCCAAGTGAGTCCAGATGCTTAATTTCCCAAGATTATTTATAAATCACTTTTGTTCAATAAGTAAAATTACCTTCCCTGCTAAATTTGAATTACCAGACACTTCCAAAATATTTCTGAAACTAACAACTGTTTTCTCATTTGTAATTTGGCTTATATTCAAAAACTTCAACAGTTGTAGCAGTGTCTCAGAGTTTTCATCAAGCATGTTTTAGCGATTTGTTTTCCAACTATAGCAGAATAAATTTAGAGCAGACAGCATCTCTGGAAATAATTCACAAGTGTGGAGTGTCTAAATGATATGGCCATGCACAACTAGCCCCAAATCCAAGCATAGGAAACAGTTAAATGACTAAGTGAYAAATAGCTGCAAAGAACTCTGCTACGGGAAACCTGGCAGGATTAACTCCAGAGCCGCTGCAATTAAAGGACCAGGTGATACTGGAACTGCTCTCCTCCTGGAAGGTCTAATGCCCATGGATACACTTGGATGGCCATCAGAACTCCAATCACTGGAACAGTTTTGGGAGCTTCCTGGACTCTCTGTCCAGCAATTTTGTTCAGGAGACTTTGGAACCAGAAATCTGTATTCTTTACAAAATTCCTAAGTTCAAAATTTCTCCAATTACCTGCTTAGGCACAATTGGAATGCATGAAAAAATCAGATAATTAATGAAAACCAATCATATTTGTTATATTTATTTTAGTGATGACTCTAATTATATGTCTAGAATTAAGTTAATATTTGATAATTTTTGTAACAAACTATTATGCTATTTTTCTATAGAAACAGCTAAATTTGGGGCATATGATTGGTCAGAATGCTCTGGGTCCCAAAGGTAATTAAATCATGAAATAAGTAGGATTTATAGAATAGGATAGGAATATCTTGCTGGGGACAGCAAACAATGACAGGGACTGTCTGCAGTAGGCCGGGATGGAGACATCTCAGAAGCCCGCAGCAGCTCCTTGTAGAAAAGGATGGTGTCTGGGACCCTGAGAAGCAGGAGACACATCCCTCCAGGGGACCYRCCATCTGAAATAAGGGACTGCTTGCACTAGGCCGGGGCAGCTTTTTGTAACAAGAGTTGTTCCCATTTCTCCTAACCTTAGCCCTGGACAACGGCTATATAGATTTCATTTGTGTGTGACTGTTTTGCAGTTGGCCTTGGTGTGCATAATTATCCTATTATATCTGACTTTCTTTCTTCTTTCTCCTTCTGCTCTGGCGAATTCTGTGAAACTAGATGTTCCCTGATATAATGATTCTTAAACAATTAAAAACTGAGGCATGGGGCACAGCACAGCACAGCACAGTCCTAATGTCCTAGGTGCGTGCTGTGTGTTCTCATCTTAGAAACAATGCAATAACTGCACAATGGCAATTCCAGATTAATGCTTGACTTGCAAAGAAAGTTTGACAAAATTATTAGAAAATGAATTAGAAGCTGGGCGGTGGTGGCACATGCCTTTAACCCCAGCACTTGGGAGGTAGAGGCAGGCGATTTCGAGTTCGAGGCTAGCCTGGTCTACAGAGTGAGTTCCAGGACAGCCAGGGCTATACAGAGAAACCCTGTCTCGAAAAAAAACAACAAAAAAGAATTAGAGCCAACATTGGGACCCCAAAGAAAGAAAAAACTATTAAAAAGCTATGAAATAAGTTCTGCACAACATTTGAGAGTA
The DNA here is from genome assembly GCA_002335545.1 of Apodemus speciosus. Classification (NCBI taxonomy): domain Eukaryota; kingdom Metazoa; phylum Chordata; class Mammalia; order Rodentia; family Muridae; genus Apodemus; species Apodemus speciosus. The sequence goes on along the minus strand of BDUI01002340.1, from coordinate 16,189 downwards.
GTTCCTGGACTAGCAAGTATAGAATATGTCAAATATTATATTAGTAAAACTAAGTCAAAACACTGGGACTCTTAGGAGAGTCATTGTGTGCAATGTATAGAAGCGGAAAACTAGGGCAACTATTGAGTTAAGGGTTAACTTGATTCTTTCTGGCCACTGCCTGGCAGCTTTGCCCATGTCATTTATCATTAGAGCTTCACAAGAAAATGCAAGTAGCTGGCCTCAGAGCTCTRRGCTCTGAAGTATAGTAAGTTAAAGTTTAAATAATGATAAGTTTGTAATTATTATTATTTTGGCTATAGGCCTAGGAGTAGAGAAACTTGAAACTTTGGGGAACAATTGTAATTCTTGATTCTTTGTGGGACATGGTTATTCTTTTGATTCTGATTTGGTAATGATTATACAATGTCTTTTTTATTTGCTTTTGGAGTATCAATAAAAGACTGGGGCAAGAAGAAGGCCAGAGAACATGTAGAGAGCATGTAGAAAGCATGTAGAGAGTAGGTAGACAGCATGTAGACAGCATGTAGAGAGCATGTAGAGAGTAGGTAGAGAGCATGTAGAGAGCAAGTAGTGAGCATGTGAAGAGCAAGTGAGAGCGATTGTGAAGAACATGAGAAGAGCATGTGAAGAGTGAGTGAAGAGAGAATGTGAGGTGTGTGTGAAGAGTGTGTATGTGAGTGAAAGGAGAGTGYGTGTGGTATGTGTGTGAGATGTGTGTGTGAGAGAGTGAAAGGGGAACACACAGGTGTGTATGAGCATGCRAGTACAAGAAAAGAAAAGTGCACAGGAGAAAAGCTGAGTACACAGGAGAATGCAGAGTGTGTGCAGCCTCAAGCTGGGAGCAAATGAGCAAGAGAGAAAGGGAGAATGAGAAGAGAAACTTTAAGCCTTGAGAAATTGCCTGTCAGCTTGTACCCAAAAAGCAGTCTGTGTATATTTATTATGCGCCTTCCAGATATTCCTGCTTCCAGTTGAAAACTCCAATCCTGTGTTGAGGCTGGGCCCGGACGATATCTCTCCTTTAGGGATTTACAATTTTTTTATTAGATTTTTATTTATTTACATTTCAAGTGTTATCCCCTTTCCAGGTTTCCCCTCTGAAAACCCCATATTCCTTCCCCCCTTCCCCCTGCTTCTATGAGAGTGCTCCCCTACCCACCCACCCACTCAGGCTTCAGTGCCCTAGCATTCCCCTGTGCTGGGTCATTGAGCCTTCACAGGACCAAGGTCCTCTTCTCCTATTGATGCCCTCCAAGGCCATCCTCTGCTACATATGCAACTGAAGTCATGGGTCCCTCCATGTGTACTCTTTGGTCAGTGGTTTAGTCCCTGGATGCTTTTGGGGGAGGTCTGGTTGATTGATATTGTTGTTCTTCCTATGGGGTTGCAAAACCCTTCAGTTCCTTTGGTCCTTTTTCTAACTCCTCCACGTGTTCCCCATGCTCAGTCCATCCAATGGTTGTAAATATATACCAATGCTCTCACATTTCTTTCCTTCTCTGATTTCCTTTCCTGAAGGAGCATTTAAACCCCCAGACAAGTTGAACATAAACTCTTCTCCTTCCAAAACCACATAGATGAATGCTACAGAATCTGGGAACAGAAGAGCCAATATTGAATGTGTGGACAGAAGGCTTCAGGTCTCAGAGAAGTGCACAGCAAAAGCTTTGAGCTTACAACCTGGAGTTTAAATAACTGAAACCAACCATGACAGTGACACACCCTTGGCTTGGGGCTATTTCTCTAATACTTTGTTTTCCTCATCTTATTATGAGTTTTGATTACCATGTGCTTAAGTCCATTTAATAAGAAACTTATATAAAAGATTGCAGGGGCTCATAATTCTCATAGCTGAACAGTTCATTATTTTCCTCTTAATTGATCTCTACATTGTGGGAAAACAGAGTAGTAATCTTGGAGTTTCAGACTATGACTATGTAAACATGGGTATGAACAAGGAAAAGAATTAGATGAGATCTCAATCTTACATGAAGAAATACAGACAACTAAGGAATGCTAAGAATGGGAGAAATAATCTTTCCCACAGAAGAACATATCAATTTGTTATCCAGTACCAAATGGTCATCCCTAAAAATGATTATACAAATAACATTATACAGAATAAGCAGGTAATATTTAGGAATTCATACATATACACATGTACAAGTATATAGTAACAACAATTTAAAAATACATAACTTTGAAAGAGAGCGAGGAGAGGTATTTGGGAGAGTTTACAGGGAAGAGAAAAAGATACAGTCCCAAAATAGATAACAAACAACAAAAACATAGGTCCTGAGTCCTTAACATTCCCATACACAGCATACAGTTCAGGTGACCAGTTATAGCAGTGTCATAAAGGTTGCTTATTACATGTTCCCTTTGCTCTACCCACCTTCTGTGACATCGTGTCATTCAAGTGTATGACAGTTTGCTATCAACCTCTGTCTTTATAGCCAATAAAGCTACGTGGTTGTGGTTATGGGTCATTTCACTCTCTCGACATCTGCTTGAATCTCTGGACACTGTTCGTGTGAGGCTCTCTGCTTCCCTTGAATACTTTGATTTCACATGCCTCTCCAWGCATAATTTTCACAGGCAGATTTTAATGTTCCTTTAAGATCCCATAAGAGAGACCTTAGCTATTCACTGTCATAAGCTTGAAAATACATCTAAACTCAACAAATCAGAGCRGTGAATGATGGTTACAAAAGTCAGAAACATTGTAGAGAGAATATCTTGTCCTGTATGGAAGCAACACCTGTCCTTAAAAGGCAGCWYAGGCAGGAAATAGGGAGGTGGAGGTTCTGTTTCAGAGAGAGTACTTTGGGGAATAGAATGAGACATGAAGATTTTCCCTAGATGCAGAAAAAGATGACTGTGTGCAAAACTGAGGACCAGGTAACCAGCCATGTAGCATGAATAGAATAAAATAAATGGGTAATTAAGATATGAGTTATTCAGGGAACTGAGCCAAAGCTATTGGCCTAAGCATTTATTCACATATAAGAATTCTTAGAGATTATTTCTGGCAACAACAYAGACTAGTAGAAAACATGAGGTTACAGATGGATTCTGGTACCAACATTCCTCCAAAGACTTACATATGACCTTGGTATGTAAAACTTATAAAGAAAAATGACATTTTGAACATTGAAAATCAATGTTTAAAGACATGACATCATAGCACTGAAGTCACATATCCTCACACTAATTATGAATAGCAGTGGTTCTTAGAAAACAAAAATTTAAAAAAAAGCTATTGAAACACTGCTAAATCTAGGCTAACCTATCTAAGATCCATACCCTACTCTCYGTGGTTAACTGATTCCCTCCTCCTCATGACTTGATATACACGGCATGAGTGACCTGATGAGGAAGGGCTTACATTTCTTTCYRATAATTATGAGATATGGCTCAGAGCAAACGAACTGGAATGAAGTGTTTTAACTAGAGCACTGATGCTTAATCTTAACTTCTTCTASTTAAGTCTGAGGGAAATGWGGAAAATGACTGTTATAAATTATTAAGGAACTAGTCTGGAGCCTTTGTTTCATCCAGATGTCGTRTGAAGCCTAATGCATRTCACATAAATGGTCTGTGCTCCCTGGTGCTTATTTCTACCATGGTATTGATAACAGAACATTTGTGAGACTAGTTACAGTTACGCACTTAGAGCATGGCTTAATATGTCATGTGTACATGATAAAAATTTACTGTCACCATTAACATTGTTTTGTTACATCAGACTAAGCATATCAAAGCTCCAAGAATAATACATTTCTCCAAAGAATCAATGGCATTAAGCATAATATTTTATTTTATTTCATTTTATTTGAAAGATCCTTCCTATGTAACACATGAGAGCCTTCAACTAATAAGATTCTTTATTGAAAACTAAGATTACAGGCAGGCACAAGCATGCCTATGGGATATATTTTATTTTTAAAGGTTTTAGTGTGTGTGTGTGTGTGTGTGTGTGTGTGTGTGTGTGTGTGTGTGTAGTTAGACTTGTGAATATTAGTTCTTTGAACTTATAAGACTCCTGCCTCAAACTTTTTCAGGCTATGATTATTGGCATGAATCAGTATGCTTGACAAATTATATTTTACTTTAATATATTTAATATTTTTAACACACACTCTTTCTCCCTCTCTCCCTCTTTCTCTCTCCCTCTCCCCTCTCTGTGTATGTGTGTGTATGCATGTGTGTATATGCGTGCGTGTGTGCGTGCGTGCGTGTGTGTGTGTGTGTGTGTGTGTGTGTGTGTGTGTGTGAACAGGAGTGCAGGTATACATGGAGGTAAAATGTGTCATTTTCCCATAGTGTTGTAGTTATAGGTAGTTATGAACTGCTCAATGTAGATACTGGAAATAGAACTTCAATCTATTGTAAGAACAATATACACTCTTAGGCAAACAGCTATCTTCTCATTCCAGGGAAATATTTTAAATACATGTTAATAATCTATATCTCATGTTCAGATAGACTTTATATTCCTAGAAAATTTCTTAATTAAAACTTAGTCTCTTAATAAAGCAGATCTATTTATTTGTACAAGGCCATATTTTACATAATGAGACATTTAGTGAGATTATTATTCAATGATGYAACATCTAATCAGAAAGTTGAACATTTGGCTACCATAAAGTAACAATTTAGAAAATCTCTTGGTATCAAATGTGCTTTTATTCCAAACAGTCAGTGAAACAATGTGTAGACACCTGACAAAGAGATGAGCAGAGAAAAGTTTGAGTCACTTAAGTATAATTACCACAGCATATGGAACTCAATCTCTCTCCTTGTAAAAATAATCTAATACAAGAATAGGTTAGACAAATCCTGGCTCATTATAATAACAGATGCATAATCCAGGAATCCACAATCTGTCTGTACATTCATTCTTTTTTAGCATCCTGCATTTAACACACTATTGCTGAAATACATCGAGCCTTGGCAGATTTTAAATACTTCAGAAATAGGCATGCACACTCTTTAGTTAGCAGGACTGAGTCATCTTGACCCTCAGCAATCGAGATACTATCACAAATGCATTAAAGCAATTCATTTTCCAACGACTGTATATCTCAAACCAAAACTCACAAATAGGATGGTTATGATATTCTCTTGACATTTCTGCATCTAAACAATTGTGTAAGAAAGAAAGCCCTAGCTTTTGCTGCCTTTCAGTCTTAGGCCAAATTGGAAGTAAACTTCTCACAAGAAGCATTTCCTTTAAGTATACTGTTCATTGTTTGTTATTATTTATCACAGAGAGGGGGGTATAGGGAGGGATGGAGAGGGAAAGGGAGAGGGAGAAGAGGGAAATCAGGAGAAAGAGAGAGTTTTTGCTTCTAGGAAAAAGGAACACAGAGCCAAGAATTGTAGGTGCATGCCTGTGATCTCAGCATATATGATAACAAGACAATATAATTACTATGAGTTTCAGGCCAACCTAGGCTATGGAGTGAGTTTGAAGACAGCTTATGTTGCAGAGTGAGATCCTATCTTTAAAGTTAATGAAACACACCTACAAAACACATGAGGAAGGAAAAATAATTACTGGTGCCATATGCAGTGTTCACCACCTGCAGGCCCTTTGTGTGCCAGTTGAAAGAAAAAAAAAACATTTAAAAGCCCAGGAATCACCAAACCCCTTCACAGAGAAATATCAGGAAGGAAAGAAAATGTAGAAAAGTCAAATATTCCCAAATGAATTGTGGCAAAATCTTAGCAACTCTTGGCTCTACTTAACTCACCTGAAGGTACATCTCCAYCCCTCCCCTTCGGTTAGTCACTATTTGTCATAACACTTATGGCTGCATGTTCTATGTTTCAGCCTCACATTGAGGTTTGCCGATTTGCCAAAATAGCTGGCTCTGACTCCAGCCCCCTGGCTTGGGTTCACATATAGCCCCAAGTGTCTGATGAGGAAACTGAAACAATGGTTCACCGCCCAATGTGTCTCACAGAGGCTGTGCTTATGTTCTTAATCTATTGCCTCTTGGAGCACACTTACTTTCCATAACTTTCATTGTAAAGGTGAGATAGAAGACACAAATTACATTTCTGCCTTTCTTCAGGCTTTGAGTCAAAAATCACCTTATTAAAAGAAATCTTAAAGCTTGAAAAATAACTGCATGTTATATTAGGGCATTATCTAGAGAATTACAAGCAATATTGTTTTGACATACCAAAGCATAGATGCAGAGTCAGTGTTTCTTAAGTGTGATGATTGACTTTTCTTGACATTCTCTTTGGAATTTTCTTCATGTGTATCAAATTTAAATTTGAGTGAAGTAGGAACTTAAAAATGATACAAATTTCCTACTTCTATCCTCTTTATGATTCAGATTAATTACCCCCATGGTATTTTGACCTCTTGACATTATTTCTGTTTCAAGAAGTACCCATTTTACATCAATATGGCCATGTCGAAAAGGAGTTCCTAACACAGAAGACAAATGTGCATTCTATGAATATCAATAATTCAATGAGAGCCAAGCATCCACTGGGTTTGGGAATTTCAAGTCCTAAATTACTTTATGTGACATTTCAACATCGAAACTAGGATTTGTCTATGATCTTTTTTTTTTTAAACCATTTAATGAAATTATTTTGGAAAGAGGGAATTAGCAATCAGAGGCTAAGTGACTATGGCATATGTCCTCATTTTACTTCTTATTGTTGAGATAAAATGCCCTGATGAAAGCAATGTCTGGTAGAAAGATCTTATTTTAGCTCCCAGTTCTGTTATGGGCTCATCATAGAAAGGAATTCTTGGCAGGAACAACTTCAGAAAGCTACTCACATAACAGTCAAGAGCAGGGCTATGATGAATGTGTGCATGCCTGCACTCAACTCTCTTTCTCCACTACTACATAGTCCAATGCTGGTCCAGTTCCTGAAATGGTGTTGCCCACATTCACAGTGGCCTTTCCCACCCAAATTTGCCTAGCTAAAAAGAAACAAAACAAAACAAAACAAAAAAAAAAACCCCACTCACAAACATGTTCACAGGCTGACTCAGTCCAGACAATTCTTCATTCAGAATAACTTCCCAGGTAATTGTRCATTATGTCAAGTTGACAAATCACCCATCACACTGGGGTTGAAGTAAGTTAATCTTATGCTTTTGTATGCATGTGACTAGTGATGACTGACAGAGAACTTTAATGATAATCATATTCTTTGATTAAAGATTAAACTAGTTGCTCTTTTCCTGTGTGACTGCTTCCATAATTTCAAAGCACAATGCAGCCTTATTGATAGCRTTAATTAGATATTGTCTACCATTCATTCCACAAACAGCAGTTACAGGTCAATTATTTTGTAGAAATAATTGTAGAGTTTCATTTTATGAAAAATTAAGCAGAAGAACAACATATTCCTGGCCATGTTGGAATTTTTCAAAAGCTAACATGACTGTGGAGTATTATGAATGATTTCTTCAGGCACCCTCCTATTTCTGCATATTGCTATAGTGTGATAAACTGCACAAAGGAAACAAACCACTTATCATTTCACATAGTTTATCTTTAAAACATAAATAATAATTCCATAACATCCATGAAGATGTTATTAATGTTCTTTTGCCTGTCTTTATACTTTCTAAAATAAATTAAATTTAGCTATTCATTTTAAAATTTTGGTTGTAATTGATTTTTATTTTTACTCTAATGCATCTTTGAATTCAGCCAACTTGTAGAAAGGAAATATTTTCTTTCCACAAAAAAAGAATGGTTTTACTATACCATTCTTCCTAAACCCCTTCATATGAAAAAGTACTGCAAACCTTGTCTTCATCACATAACAAATAGCAAACTGGCTTAACTCTCCTGCTAATACCACACATATAGGAATGTGCACACATGTTCACATGTAATCTCACTGTGAAATGAGAAACACTTGTCAGTGTAGACAGAATTCTTAGCCTTATATATCCAAATAAACTGGAGAAAATAGATTTCTGCAAAGCACAGGCAGCTGTTCTTTGAGCATTCACTAGCCTCATATGAGAATGGTCACTTGCTTTTGTTTGTTCTCCAACCTGGAAATAACACAATAAATCAAGATAAAATTATTATGTAAATATGCACARTCAATTTTTCAAAATATCTGGCATATTTTAGCCAAATATTCTTGTTCTTTTTTTGTAGCTCATTTGAGTTTTATAATTTTAATCAGATAAGTACTCCCAGAGTTTGAGCTATCAGTGTATCTACCAGCATTTGTAAAATGGGAGTTTTTTTTAAGTGACTGGAGTTAAATTTTTCTTTACATGCACAGGATTAAAAGTAGTGAGACTCCTTCCACAAGATGGAAAATAGCATTATCTATTTAAGGCACATTTTCAGGTTTATTTTAATGGAAGCAAACTTTTCATAGTAAAGTAAAAATTACAATTTTATGTGTAGATTCATAGGTAGAGGCTATAAATGTATTTCTTTCTCTTTTGATTTCTCTTACCTCTGTGTATATGCTGATCTCAAGCATGCAAGAAAATCTAAACCAAGCTTAGCAAAGCTGAGGGTATTTTTTTTGTCCAGAGGAGATTCTACTTCAATTCTCTTTTTCTTTTTCTTTTTTATCCTTGCAGGTACACCTTACTCATCAGCTGTAGGTGATCGATTTCCTTATTCCTCAAATACCTGATCATATATTGTCAGGTCATAGAGGAAAACATCTGCATAAAGTTATACTGCGAATGCAATTTCCTGGCACAGTCACCATTAAYGAAGGGAAAATCAAATCGCCTAGTCTGTAAGGTGATGATTACTTTGCAAGGACTGAGATTACAGGGACTAAGATCAATTTCTGGAACACACATCCAAAATGCTAGCTGTGGTGATACGTGCTTGTAATGTCTGTCCCAGAAGCAGAGTAAGGCAGATCCCTGGGATGCATTGGTCAGTCAGCTTAGCCTTCTTAGAAAGTTTAGGCCATGGAGAGCCCTTGACCCCAGAAAATGGAAAACATGCAAGATTGTCCTATGAGCTACGAACACACACACACACACACACACACACACACACACACACACACACTGATGTACGCACAAATATACAGAAGTTATTTAATATTTAGGAAGCATCTGTCATTTCTGTCACAGGCAGAAATGTTACCTCACTTTGGTACCATATCATGAAGCTTCACTTCTGCCAAGCAACAAAAAACTACCCAGCTAGAACATCCCATATTCTGCTTATTTAATTAACTCTGTTTCAGTAATGAAATGCTTTTCAAGCAAGTTAAGTCTGTGTTGAATAGAATGTCTGCAAACGAGGCCACAAAAATGTATGAGTTCATGTCTGAATCAAATATTTAGTTTAGTTTCATTTGCTTATGTTTCACAAAGGACAGGAGAATAGAAATCATATTTAAGTGGATGATTCATATCTGGGTTCATAACACTGTAACCTTTCCCTGGGACAATTTATGTTTCATTTTATAAAGACAGAACCATGAGTCTTCTGTTAAGGTAGAATTCAGCCTTCTTTTCTAGATGATTTTCACTTTGGGGTGAATATTTTAGTGCATCTATGCTTTAAATAGATTCCATATTATAAAGGGTTGTTAAATAAGCTAGAACAGCATAATAAAGACTCCACACATATATTTTCACATACATGCATAAGGAACACATATCCAACATATCAGTCTTCTGAGGCAGCTCTTCRGGTTGCCTTAGCTGAGACTTTTGTTATATTAAACCTTCAATAATCTGAATCATTGTCTTTGTCCAGGGGGTTTTCTGTGTAGTTCTAATCTAGTTTCCTTAAAGGCAGATGCTATTCCTCATGCTTCATAGGATGACATTTGATTTAAAATAATTTTCTTTTTACAACAAATGTAATTCAAGTAAATATTGAAGTCATCATTTCTTCCATATATATAATATGTACCATGTATATTATATATGCCATATGTATAATGTTAGAAAAACATCAGTATTACTGTACTGTGCTGGCTGGTTTTGTGTGTCAACTTGATACAAGCTGGAGTTATCACAGCTTCAGTTGAGGAAATGCCTCCATGATCCAGCTGTTAGGCATTTTCTCAATTAGCAATCAAGGGTAGGAAGGTCCATTGTGGGTGGTGTCATCCCTGGGCTGGTAGTCTTGGGTTCTATAAGAAAGCAAACTGTGCAAGCCAGGGGAAGCAAGCCAGTAAGTAACATCCCTCCATGGCCTCTACATCAGCTCCTGCTTCCTGGCCTGTTTAAATTCCTGTCCTGACTTCCTTTGGAGATGAACAGCAATGTGGAAGTGTAAGCTCAATAAACCCTTTCATCCTCAACTTGCTTCTTGGTCATGATGTTTGTGCAGGCATAAAAAMCATGACTAAGACGTGTACTATCTGAAATAAAATCTCCTTTCAGTATTTCATTAGAATGATGTCTTCCTAATACAACTTTAAAAACCTTTCTAAAGGAATTTTAGATAGCACATGCCTATTATTGCCTCTTAGACACTAAGATATCTTTTTAAAACATGTATTTTTAAAGATTTTTTCATTTGTTCATTTGCTCTTTCTTCACATCGAAAGTCATGGCTGACCAACAAGAAGTGACCTTCTGTGTCTCTTTTAATGACTTTAGGTTGAAAGTCGATTTTATCTGATATTAGAATGGCTATTCCAGCTCGCTTCCTGTGACCATTTGCTTGTAAAATTGTCTTCCAGCCTTTTACTCTAAGGTAGTGTTTGTCTTTGACCCT
>BDUI01002339.1:131440-142511 GCA_002335545.1 Apodemus speciosus | reverse complement strand
CAAGAGTTAGAACAACTCTACAAAGAGCGGGGCTTTTGCCACGAGGCCTTGAATGTAACTTGTACGCTACAACTACTGAGACCCAGGAGCAGGCAGCTGAGCCCTGCCTGTAGCCAGCTGGATCCTCCTTGTATGATGCAATCCTTGCCTCTTGCACGAGTTCCCCTGGGTCCAGAGTCCCTTGACCTTCCTGTCTCCTCAGCACAACCCCTAAAGTTGAGGTTCTCAATGTTGACTCTAGTCTAACAGCACGTGCACCACCTGGGGAGGTATGTCACAAATGCACATTCTCAGTCCCTCCCCACAGCGCTTCATGTGATTCTGATGGGGTCTAAGTTCAGATTGGACATGGGCTCTAGTTGCGCAAATCATCCTACAAGCACAGGGTGGATGTAATTTGCTTGTTTTGGGGGAGGGAGAGGAAAGGTACTTGAGGCAGGGTCTCACATAGCTCCAGACGGCTCAGAGCTTGCTATACAACCAAGGATGACCCGGAACTCCTGGTCGCCCTKCCTCTACCTCCCAGGAGCTGGAACTATAGTTAGCCGTGTACTTCCACCACGCTAGGCTATAATTTGCCTCTCCATCTTCACATTTTCTGACAACTTCTTCCCTACTACACAGAAGAAATCACGGGAGATGGAAACACACTGATGGAGAGGGTTTCTAATGCCACAGTTCCTAATTAGAAAGCAATGCCTTTCCACTTTACTGATGTAGCTTGATTTGTACTTAATGCTTATTTCTCCAGTGGCTTGTTTGCTACTGGAAAAAAGCTTTGGCATCCCAAACAGAACATTTGGAATATAATGCAAACAACCATTTTGAACAGAGATTTAAAACAATTTCATTACAGCCACTAATGTGGCATGTTTCACAGACTTGACTTTAACTCAACTCATAAAGACCTGGGGAAAGCAAACAGATCACCAAATTCTGTATCACAGAATACAAAGAAAATCAAGGGCAGGGCTGGGCAAGACACGCTCTCCAAATGACAGCTCAATTAGAGATCTAAATGGATCCAGGGAGCTAAATTAGTGAGGCTACGTTTACAGGAAGAGAAGCCTGTAAAGGGCCAGCACACTTGAGCACAATTAAGCTTGGAACCCTCCCTGGGGAAGGAGGTCACTGGGGCACAGTAGGGCTGGCTAGGAGCCTGGGGAGGAAGCACAAGAGACATGAGGAAATTATGTGAGAAGCTCAGGAGAGCACATCAGGGCTTGGAGCTCAGACCTACGGGCTAGTGGTGTGGAAAGTTAGAGGGACAACATAGCAGGTGGGCTCGTCAGCTCTGAATAGCGCAAAGGCTTGCTGAGGGAGAGGCTGGAGCCCTAAGATTTCCCTGTACCTGCCAGTCCTAGTGTGATGACAATAAGAAAATGCTCAATTGTCATGGAATTCGAATTCTCTACCAGAAATGTCACGCTGAGAGCTAAATGTGATTATGTTCCTTATTCTGACCCCTTAAGCCAGGGGAAAGGCTTATCTCCCATGATAGGGATCTAGGGCTCACAGCTAAATTTCTACACACATATATTCTGATCCTTGCTTCATCTTTTGTATAAATTGTAGCACTAATGTGGGTAAGAAGTGTACAGATTGAGATTTGATATTTTTTCTCCTTAATTTTTGACCCAAACTTTAAATTTATTGTCTTATTAAAAACATGTTTAATTATCAAACAAACCTTTTCATATGCTAAGCAAGTGCTCTCACTGAGCTGGTCCCTGTTAGTTAGTTCTCCCTTTCCTTCTGCTTTGTTTGTAGTTCTAGATGCTCTTGAATGTACACTGATCTTCTAGTCTCATCTAGAGTGCCACGATTACAGACATGGGTCACCATGGCTGGTTTGTTTTCTCAGAGCCAGACCTTAATGGCTGAAGGCTCCTCTTCCACTTCCTCCCAATGCCCTGACCTCCTAGCTAAACCTATGTGAGGCTCATCTCTTCCTTTTTCACAGTTGGCATGAAACTGCAGCAAGGCTGAGTTAAAATAAGGCGTTCCCAAAGAAATCTCCCACTCGTGCTGTACTTGGATTTAAAGTGACTCCCTGACTTCTCTTAGGACTTATTTGGGGACCAAGGAATTGGTCATTGGCTTTGAATAGAAGCATGTGCACTTAGAGTTTTTGTTTTCTTATTGTGACAAATTATGACCAGGGTGTTAGAGCACTGTAGGGAAAATCAGAGGAATGTTCTATTTCTAGGGACAGGAAAGGGAGTTCCTGATGCCTCAGATCAGTCAGGGGTGTCCCGCTGGTTCAGCAAAATCTGTCTTTGTGAAACTTGGTGACTCTTAGTGCCAGCTGGCCATAGGCACACTGTCCAGTGGGTAATTGAGATTTTTTTTCAGGTCACATGGCATTCAAAAGGAAGAAACACTTGCCTAACTGGTGTACAAGGGAACCTTTAAGGTATGTGTTGTGTGTGTTGCTTCACTCAGGAAGGCTTGTTCCAGGGGAAAAGGTATGTTTGGGGAGACACACTTAAATGGTAGAATAAGCTGGCTATATTCATTTTCAAAAATATCAAAGTTTTCTGTTATTATGTAAAAATTGGACCTGAAAGGAACCATGAACAAAGAAACTGTCCACAAACCAAAACAACAACAACAAAACTGGGAGTGAACATTGATCTTGAAAGGCATGCCTGGGCTGGAAAGATGGCTCAGCGGTTAAGAGCACTGACTGCTCTTCCGAAGGTCCTGAGTTCAAATCCCAGCAACCACATGGTGGCTCACGACCATCTGTAATGAGATCTGACGCCCTCTTTTAGAGTGTCTAAAGACAGCTACAGTGTACTTACATATAATAAATAAATAAATCTTAAAAAAAACAAAAAAGAAAGACATGCGTGCAGCACTATTTTGAGGGGAATGGCCTTTTGTCTGCAACTTTGAAATGCATAGGAAAATTAGATGGTGGGTTGGTAGAAGAATAGAACACAGAAACAGATGATAAATTCAATGTAAATTTAAACTACTTTTTAAAATTTGCTTATCCACTGCATGGTTCTGTCATTTTTTAAAAAAGTTTGAAAATGGAGAATTGCACAGGTAATATTGTTTTCATCAAGAAGATGTTGAAACTAGTATCATTCTTAAAGATCCAATGTGCAAGAACCAGATCTATGCTGAATCCCTCCATTCTGATTTCCAGAGTGGGGAAGATTTTAGGAGATGCCAGATTTTGTAATAGCATCAAATTATTGCCCTACTTTCCATTTCTGTGTCAAAGGTGGCATATTTGTTAGAGAAGATGAACACATCTGTGACAGTTTGTATATGCTTGGCCCAGGGAGTGGCACCTGGAGGTGTGGCCTTGTTGGAGTAGGCGTGTCACTGTGGGGACTGGTGTATCACTGTGGGCTTGGGCTTTAATACCCTAGTCCTAGCCTGGAAGCCAGTCTTCCACTAGCAGCCTTCAGATGAAGAAGTAGAACTCTCAGCTCCTCCTGCACCATGCCTGCCTGAATGCTGCCATGCTCCCACCTTGATGATACTGGACTGAACCTCTGAACGTGTAAGCCAGCCCCAATTAAATGTTGTCCTTTATAAGACTTGCCTTGGTCAGGGTGTTTGTTCACAGCAGTAAAAGTGTAACTAAGACAACATCTTGGATATTTGATATGTGGCCTTTGAGTATTTAATATGTTAAGGTCCTCCCTTCTATATTATTTAGAAAATATAAGAAGATTCAGATCCACATAAATGAGACATGAATGCATATTTGTGGGATAGTTCTTTCTTTCTTTTTTGGTGCTGGAGATTGACTCCAATGCTATTCTATATGTCATGGAAACACCCTGCCTGCCTCTGAGCCACACCCTCACACAACAATAGACCACTGTCATGGTGCTACATAGCTCAGTTAACTCTAAGATTCCACTGAAAATCTTAGTTTAAGAAAGCTGGCTATCCCACAGACTATCCCATTGATCCACTTAATCAAAACAAGAAATTGCTTTCACGCTAGAAGCTTGAGCTTATAATACACAATTACTCACAGTGTGGAGGCTAACCCCCTGGAAGATTAAAGGCCCTACCACATCAATAGAATTCTAGGTGCCCATGAGTAGGGGTCTAAGCAATTACAACCTAGGTAAAAGACAGGAAGTAAAAGATATGGTAGGGTTTTCCATCTGGAGGCCTGTCCAGATCCATACGCCAGGTAATGCAAATTCCCTATACTTTGAGCAGAGGCCAAAATAAAAAAGCACTCTGCAGCATCTGTATACTACAATGCTGTTTGGAGCACACGACTATTCTATCCTATAGTGGCAGGGAAATGGCTACTAGATGGAATTTATAGCAAGCCTATGGAGATTATCACGATGTAGACCTCAAGGACTTACAAAAAGGATAATTAAAGGCTTTTAGCAAAGAACCTGTATGCTTTGGGCCCTGGTATGAATGGAACAAATGGATGATAGGAAAACAAGTATGCTTTGTGGCTACAACTGTTCATCATGACCTGGGGTTGGTCATTCCCACCAAATCCTATGTCAGATGGGCCTAGTAATAAGCTTTTATAAAGAAGTGGTTCAGCAGCAAAAAACAAAGGGACACACATACCTGTTTTAGTAGGTGGGCCAGACACAAGTCATCCACTCTGATTTTAGCAGCATCTCTTCCTAAGCACATACTTGCGGTATATGCTACTTCTAGACAGACAGCAGACAAAGGAGGTAAATACCCTGAGTTTGGTCCATGGATGGACTGTCATGATGTGCAGGTGTAAGCTGAAAATTGATGACAGTCATATTACTCAGGGTGGCTTTGACAGATAGTGATGAGGGATTCTGACTAGTAATGGGGGTTCAGGTAGCACCATCTTCGGGTCTATGTAAGAGATTAGCTTTTCTGTCATCCACATTTTCCTCTCTCTTTCATAGGTGGTGATTCAAAGAGTATTTCTTAACTTGCATCCTGGTAACGAACAGTATCTCAGAATGCTTCTTAATGCAATAGTATCTGTTTTTCTTTCACTTTTCAATTTGCAAGATCTTTTTTACCATTAGGGTTATTACAATATGTGTTCTAGACATCATGTAATCCAATCTTTTCTTTTCTTTTCTTTTGGGGGGGGTTTGAGTCAGGGCTAGCCTTTATTTTTAATCATTGCTTAAAATATTTTTTTTTGGCAAGCTGGAGAATGGGGAGGCAGGCCACAAAATACTGTCTTCTAGTCATGACATGTCTCCTTGCACTCATGAGCTCAAAGCAGTTGTGCTTACCTACAGACAACACGCACAAGATCAAGCTAGCTGGATTTCCAGCAGAGATGGGGTGGATGAGCTCTAAACCCCACTCCTTACTGGCAAGCTGTTGTCAGTGGATAGTTGCTAGGGGAGGGAGAGTCATTCTTTATCCAGGCTGTATCCACCGATGGATTCCCGTGATCTAGGTAATACCAGAAACGCATGCACACATGGGAAGCACTAATTAGACTTAGTGGGCTATAAAAAAAAATCCATAGAGTTTAGAGGGGGACATTCAGGCAGGGCGATATTAGGGGAGTTAGAGGGATCAATGGTGGTAAATATGATTACATTTCATTGTATGCATGTATGAAATTGTCAAGAATAAAGAAAAATTAAGTGCCCTTTGCAAATGACATAATTCACTTTTAACTCTATCTCATTTTCTCTGATATCTACCAAACAGTAATGACTCTTGCTCGTAGACATTAACCTCAAAGGACTCATGATATAATAAGAGGTAAAAGCAAACTACAAAATAATGGAGAAAGAACATTTACCACCCTGCCCCCCTTTTATTATAGGGCTCACTAAGGTTCTTTTCAAAGTTCATTTTTAAAATTCCTAGGATGGGGCCCAGGATTTTGTCTTTTTTCAAATAAAAGACAGTAGCAGAGGCGCTTTATCCACTATGTGTGTTTAAACATGTTATGTATCACAGGGAAAGGTATAAAGATATACATGAGATTAGCATTGCTTACTCCCGATGGAAGGAACCAGAAAAAAAAGGAGAATGCAATGCCATTATTCACATAGTTCTGTTATTCTTATGAGAATGGGTGTGAACTGCTTATGACTTTCCTTTAATATGTTGATTTTTAAAGCCATGTCAAAAGCCTTAAAAAATCAAGAGTACACAAAGCTGTTAGAGGGACAGTTGGGAAGGTTGTCCTGATTCTTGCCCAAGCCTTTCTTCTCAGCCCCACTACAACATCAGGAATTTCCCCTAAATAAAGGCAGCTAATCCGGGTTAGTGGTACACGAGGCTTGCACCTCTGGGACCAGGAAATGGTTAACAGACTTTCTATGTTGTTTAAATTTTGGTTCACACCAAAAATAGTTTATACAGGTTGTGTAACAGCTGCTGTTGAAATTATGTCTAATGGAAGGTTTTGATTCACACCAAAAACACTTACATGTGTTTTGAGTGGCTAAAACTTCTGGTTTCCTAGGAACTAACTATACAAGTCTCCCCTGGGGACTCTGAAATCATCCTTCTTACTTTTTTGCCTGGTTCACTGCCTTGGAAACATTCAAAACAGATTGGCTGATCTGCTTCTAGGCATTGGGATTATGAGACTTGCTTGTCTTTTTATTTAGAAAAAAATGTTTTTCTGATTATGCAAGTAATTACATGCTTACTGTAGGAAATTTGAAAAAGAAAGAAAAGTATAAAAAGAAAGAAAATAAGAATCAGTCATAACCCTACTTTTCAGAAGCAACCAGTATTAACCTCTTGGCACATTACCTTCCAATATCATTTCCAGGCACTTTTTATAGAGTTGAGCTCATTTTTGGATATAGAATTTTATATACTGTTTTTATTATGCAATGTCATACAAATAAGCAATGTCTAATAAGTTATGCATTTATAATGTCTCTCATCTTGTTTAGACGAACTCTGGTTTACATTATAATGTCCTTTTTATTTACATTAAATTGTTCCTATTATGAAAATACTACCACAGCTTATACATCCGGGAGTAAAACTACATCTGAGGGGGCTGGAGAGATGGCTCAGCAGTTAAGAGCACTGACTGCTCTTCCGGAGGTCCTGAGTTCAAATCCCAGCAACCACATGATGGCTCACAACCATCTGTAATGAGATCTGATGCCCTATTCTGGGGTGTCTGAAGACAGCTACAATCTACTTACATATAATAAATAAATAAATAAAACTTTAAAAATATAAAAAAAGAAATACAAACTATAAAAAAACTACATGTGGGGGAATGAAGTGATGGTTGTCAGTTATGAGTACTTCCTGCTCTTCCAGAGGACTGGAGTTTGCTTCTTAACACCCACATCAGGAGGCTCACAGCTGCCTCTGACTCCGGCCCCAGGGAATTGCATGTCTTCTTCTGGCCTCTGCAGACACCTGCACACATGTGGTGTGCACACACAGAATACACATTAATACAATAAGTCATAAACTCTTTTAATTGAAGCTGCTGCCCATACGTAACACTGGTGATGGAATTGGCTCACAGTTGTACTGTAATTACAGATTTCCAGTTTTTCACCTATGAACTAGCATGTAGTTAGCATAGTATGTTCCCGGATATCTTAACCCCCCCCCTGCCCCCACCTAAGGAGGCTGACTTCCAGAAAATGGAAGAGAAGGAAACAAATGAAGTCACAGTTCCAGTGACAGTAAAAGATGAATCTAAAGTCCAAACAGAATGTGCTCCCAGAACAGAGACAACAATGATATCTTTATATAAAGCGAAAATGTTTCTGTGGCTATTCTTGCATTGTGCTTTGTTCTTACCTGAGGTGTTCAGTCAAAAACATGTACATATTGTTTATTCTGCTTGAATGCTGCCAGAATACCTTGTCCAGGTGGGCTGCATTCTGCTAGATGAACTAATGCCACATGCAACATCTTATTAAAACTTTTTATTCATTTAAAGAATGTGCCTCTTTCCAAGTCCAAAGTGATGATGGTTAGAAAGATATATACATTCCCATTCTGCTTTGACACTCCTCCAGAACCTTGTAAATAACAGGACCATAGTTTTTATTTATTTAAAAATTAAAATATAATCACACCATTTCCACCTTCCCTTACCTCCTCTAACCCCTTCCATGTCCGCTCTCTTCAATACCTCCCATAGTCCTGCTCTCGCTCACGCACAGAGTAAAGGCTCTAGGTGTTTGAAAACAACTCTTGCCCAAAGGTGTGACTATATGAAGATAAGCATGAAAGAAGGCTTAGCGAAATGTGGCTAGTTTTCAAAGTGAGGAGTGGTTCTACACTATGCGATTCTGCCACCCCTGTGTGAGTTTGCTCAGAATTCTCCCTAAGATGAAGAATGAAATGGAGGGAGCCAGCGTGAGAGAGGTCAAGAGCGGGACTCCGTGAGGAAGACAGGAGCGCGACTATGGAAACTGTAGGTAAAAATGAAAAGAACAAATCCAAACAATCCACAGGATCCTCACAGAAAAGATAACATTTAACTTGGTTTTTAAGTTAGAATTTTTCACCTGTAACCCATTTTCTAAAACAGTTAGGTAACTGCCCAGCCAGTTTTAAAGGATACACTCAAAATATGTGGTTTTGTGACCATAACGATTTAGCTGTGGTAAGCAGAAATCCTACTGACTCCTAAATAATGGAAGAACTCATATTGCACTGACTTACAAATTGTGCTGCTGTTAATCGCCACCGCCTTCCAGCACTTGCAGAACACAAAGATGAATGTGACTAACTTTACACTTTCACAGAAGCCAACCAGCCTTTCCATAGATAATAGTACTACATAGAAAAACAGTTTTTCTAACAGCGTACCCCCCCACCCCCAGCTCTGCTGACTTCCTCAGCAGAACCAGTTACTCTAGCCAGTTTTTCCAAATCTCTGTCCCAGCCTCTGGCATGTGAAACCGTGATATTACTGGTCTTTCTCCCCTCTAAAATGACAACTATTTTGAAGTCAAGCCTCTGTCTCACCCAGTTTTCTTTGTCTTTGTTTTTGTTTTTTTTTTAATACCTAGGACAGTCCAGGAAAGTTATAAGGAACATAATAAGTACATGGGAACTGAACATAGGAAGAAATATACAAAACTACTGAAACTGGATCTGGCTTCCAGGTTTTTAAAAGCTGTTACAGACTTGAGACAGTTCCTTAACCTCTGTGAGTGTCAGCTGCAAACCAAGGATGCCAAACTTTCCTACTTCCCAATGTGATTACAGCACTCCGAAATCAACTGGAAGTAATGCGTGTGAACGTCCTGTCAAAACCAAAGGGAACGAAGGCCGTCTGTGCTGTGCTGAGAGAGACAGATAGTGTTGAGGGTTGCTTTTCCTGGGTCTCTGTGACATTAAAACAACATGATGTATGTCAAACACTTGCCAAGGCACCTGGGACGAAGCCTGAATTTCTCTTGACTGGGAAAGAGCCCTAGGGGGTGAGATTATCTATGAGCTGGTATTATGGGCTAGATGGCCTTTCAAATCAGCATCTGACCTCTGATGTCATGGTAGTCAATGTCTTCATAACTTCCATGTATCCCTTTGGAGACTGCTGTCGCCTCCACTGGGTCTGAGCATGGTCTTTATTTGTGTGTATACACGTTTGAACTGCATCTGAAGATATGCATGTGTGCGTATATGTGCATGTGTCTGCATATAACTAGATTGAATGCTGAGAACTTTATTTGGATTGAGTAGGATGATAGTCCCAACTAAAGTCTACCCATCTCTGTGCTCATCTATGGAAATAATGCGTGTGGCTTGTTATGTTTATATGTACATAAAGATACACTGTGTACACACATAAATATATTTACATCGTATGCATATGTGTGTTTGCACGTGTATCTTGGTAAGAATGTGTCACTCTGGCTTATTTAAAGGCAAGAATGGACAGGAGCTGTTAACCCTACTGGGTCCAGGGTTAGAGAAGGCCACAGGCCAAAGCCCTGTTAGCACGGCTCTCCGTGTACGTGCTGTAATAGCAGAATGAAGGTCAGGCAGGCAAGGCTGGGGGGGGGGGGGCGGGGGATAGGTCTTCATGGCCCAGATGGACATGGTAGCTAAGGCATTATGGGTATGAGGGAAGAGGACAAAAAAATGAGTATCGGAATGTCAGGATCTGTGATACAGGAAGGAGAAATTACAGGCCGGTGAGGATCTTGTGCACAGGGAAACAAAATGCTTTGCCTGGGGGCCTTCCGCTGAAGAATGCGGAGAAAGGGGACAAGCAGCAATGTGAAAGGGGAGCCAACAGTCAGGAGACCTATGTGCAGCTTTTGTTCATGCCTACAGAGTCTCATCCACGATCACTTGGAGTCAAAAATAAGTGCTAAAGAAAATCGACGTGACCTTAAAGACGCAAGAAACCCCACGCATTTTGATGGAATGTTGCTCCAAAATGCAGGAGCCGAAGAAAACTTCAGGAGCCAGACATTCAAATAGAGCTGTTCTCCCTTCCCCTGAGTTTGTCCATGGATGACTTTACTGTGCTCATGCTATTTCAGAGAACCACAAACACTATCTAGAAGCCCAAGCCTTTATTGAACTGCCAACCTAAAATTTTTATCTTCTTGGCTTTAGATTTCCCGTGACACTCAAGAGGAAGGAGTGCTCAGAGCAGATCCAGTGATCTAAGAAATCTTACATTTGCTTTTTCTTATGTGTCACTTTGGAGGATGAAAAAGCTGGTGGCAAGGCACTCTGTAAAGAAAAGGCTAATTTCTTCATCTCTTTCACACACCCTTTTCCCAAACAAAGCTGATATTTGGCTTGTTCCTCACTTGAGACTGGCAGTGGAGACATAGGCAAGTCCCTTTCCCACAGAGACAAATGGGTTCTGATTCCAGTGGCTCACAGTCTAGGTACTCTAGATTACTTCTAAAAGAAGACAACATATGATAGCATGCAGGTTCGTTTTCGATGCGACTGGGGTTTTCCCATCCTCAAGTAGAAGAGGCCATTTTCTTTCCTTCCTTTCCTTCCTTTTTTTTTTATTTGAACTTTTTTGGAGACAGAGTTTCTCTGCAGAGCCCTCTCTCTCCTTGAACTCACTCTGTAGACCAAGCTGGCCTCGAACTCACAGAGATCCACCTCTCTCTCCCCCCCCCTCTCTCTC
>BDUI01002339.1:101773-113759 GCA_002335545.1 Apodemus speciosus | reverse complement strand
AAAAGAACTTCTGGGGGAATCAGTATCCCAGACCTCAAACAATACTACAGAGCAATAGTGTTGTCTTGTTTTCATATTCCTTTCAGCAGCATGTATGTCTTCTTTTGAGAGAACCGGTCTTAGGTCTATTGCCCATTCTACGATTATGTGATTATTATTATACGACTTCTCTTTTATTTATGTATCCACCTTCCCTCTACCCTAGATCAACTGCTCTTCATTTTACACTCCTCCTCTGTTTCCCTTCAGAAAAGACCAGACCTCTCAGGGATATCAACCAAACATGGCATAATGAGTTACAATAAGGCTAAGAACCTCCCCTAATATCAAGACTGGATAAGGCAAACCAGTAGGAGGACAAAGGTGCCAAAATCAGGCAAGAGTCAGAGACAACCCCTACTTTTACTGTCACATGTCCCTCAAGAACACCAAGCTAACAAGTAAACATAACGTATATGCAGAGGACCTAGCACAGATCCATGCRGACTCTGTGATTGCCACTTCAGGCTCTATGAGACCTGCTTAGTTGATTCTGTGGGCTGTGTTCTCTTGGAGCCTCATTGGCACAATAGGTAGCACATAGGTCGGGTGTATACTATTTTGCTAAGGATTGTTTTGTGTTTTGAGTTCCCTATGTGTTCTGGCTATTAGTCTCTTGCCAGAAATACAGGTTGAAAATATTTTACCTTTTGGCATCTGTCTTTTTACTTTTTCTTCTCATTGTGCAGAAACTTTTCAGTTTGATGTAACCCTGTATCATTTTTGCTTTTGTTTGCTGTATTTTTGGAGTTCCTCCCACCCCCACCCCATGCTTCCAAAATTCTCACTTACTTCAATGTCATGAAGCATGTCCCTTATGTTTTCTTCTACTTGTTTCATAATTTCAGGGTGTAACATTAAGTCCATAGTTCATTTTTTATTGATTTTTATGTAAGATGCAGGTGTACTTTCCTTCTACATATATGGATATCCAGTTCTCCCAACACCACATGTTGCATATTCTTGTAATCTTTCTCATAAGTCAATTGATCATGTAAGTGTAGGTTTATTTTGACGGTCCCTATTCTGTCCCATTCCTTGTTTACTTTGTCTCCCAAAATTCAAAGATGAGAAGATAAGGATATTCCTTGAGTATAGATTTGAGGTAGCAGCATGTGCTTAGTACGTGTATGGTTTAATGCTCAGAAACACACATACAAACACACACACAAACACACACACATTTTACTAGTTTTCTGAACCTTTCATTTCTTACAACTCATATTCAAATTCCTTTCTCATTTATTACTTGGATTTGTACATCAGTACTCAATGAAAGGGAATACTGCTTGGTAAATAATTCACATGAATGATTCAAAATATGCTATAAAAATGAAAGGCAATATATACAGACAGACTAAAGATGTATACAATCATGACTAGATTTATACATGGGCTATATAAAGAATGACAACAAATCAGCATGGCAGGCAGTCGCTGAGATAAAAAATGAGCCAAGGATGTTAATGGTACTTCACGGAGGAAGGCACCCAGCTGGACAAGAATCAGTGGAAAAGCCTCAACTTCACTAGTAATCAGGTAAATGTGTATCAGAATGATTGCTCATTTTACAATCACCTCTATCTTTCTTTTAAAGAAATCAGTGCCTGATTATATCAAGTGTTGAACCAATGTTGAGAAGTAGAACATCACCTACTACAGTGGAGGAGCAAATTGGTTCCATCACTTTGGGAACACCTGATAAGCACTCCCTAAGCCTCACAATTCCACTTGTATATGGGTAAGCACTCCCTGTGGCTTAGTGATTACACTTCGAAGTATGTGCCCTAGAGAAAAATCTCTAGCATATATAACCTCCACAGAGACACCTCTTAAGGATGTTCACGGGAGCACATTTTAATAGTAAAAAAAAAAAAATGGGGAAAACCCACAACTACAAATAAGAATCCACAGAACAAATTCTTCCTCTTTCAGTAGCTATTAATTACCAATAATTTGTTTTATATCCAGCCATACCAGAATTAAAATGAGCAGACTAGCTCTAAATATATCATAATGAAT
This sequence comes from Apodemus speciosus, assembly GCA_002335545.1. Lineage (NCBI taxonomy): Eukaryota > Metazoa > Chordata > Mammalia > Rodentia > Muridae > Apodemus > Apodemus speciosus. The sequence goes on along the minus strand of BDUI01002339.1, from coordinate 111,698 downwards.
GAATCCTCCAAGCATTATATTGGGTGCAAAGGGAACAAGGTCGTGGCTTTTACAATAGTAGGCCAAAATGCCCAGCTTTAAAAAATGCTTTTCTGGGGATATAACTCAGGGCCTCGTGCTTACGTTGCAGACACCTTATCTATTCCCCACAGTGTTTATTCTGTCGCCATTTTGTATTTTATGTGTTATACAATTTGGATTTTTTTTTCATTTAAATACCGCATTCCCTTTAATTACGATATTATACAGAATGAACTAAGGTTCAACTTAACATTGTACTGGTCTCTTTTGGCCTCTCATTGCTTTCACATGCTGTGTTTTCTGCCTTCGTTATGTTCTATGTCTCCTTCACTTTATCTCCTCGTCCTCTTACCTCCATTGAATGTACAAGGTAAATTTCCTCTTTATTCCTGTACTTCAGAGTTTGACGTCTTAGTCCATAAATAGATTTGCATCACTTTTACCCAATATACCTCTTTTTTATCGGTTCTTTGAGAATTCCATACAATATATCTTTATATTATTAACACTTTCCTCCCAACTCCTCTATGTTCTTTTTTAGTAGATTTTAAAAGAAATAATTATGTGCATTTGTGCGTGCGTTTGTGCATGTGAGTGCAAAGTGTCCAAGGAAGCCAGAAGAGGGCACAGATCCCTTGGAGCTGAYGCTACAGGAGCTTGTGGGCCACCCACTGTAATTGCTGGGACCGGAACCTGGATTTTCTGAGATAGCATAGTGTGTTCCTCATCATCAATACATCTATCTCTCTAGCACCTAAAATGTCTTTTTCCTGATTGGGGGGTGTTTTACAGGTCACTGAATCAAAGCTAGGTATTTATGTAATCTTTACAATATGGCAAGCACTCTGCCCAATGCTAAGGATGGCACAATGGAAAGGCCACAGGCGTGCACTCATCGATTCGTGAGAGACACGAATAATCCAACGGAAAGTGAGATCCACAGAAAGTGAAAACAAAGGTAGTGCAAGATCCATTGGTCATTTCTGAGAGAGAAAGCGAACTCCATTTTACAGATGGAAAAACTGAAAGCTAAGCGCAAGGTCACAGTAGTTGGGACAAAGTGATTCTCAAGTTTTGTTTCCCCAAGTGGTCCCATGTGCATAAGCAACAGGCGTATTGACACCCATTAACCAGGACCCTTGATTCTTAAAATAAACCGATATCATCTTACTTGTTTCTAGATTCATCACTCAAGTATGAGTGTGCTGGTGGTTATAACTGAACTTTGTGAGTCTGAGTGATTTCATGTTTTTATTAAATAACTGCTCCATTCCAGAAGAATCATCACTATGGCAGGTTATTACAGGACATGGAGTTGACTTTCAATTCTGGGAGCTGACATGGAGTTCCTCGGGGAACAATGGAACTTCCTATGCTGAGAGATTACATTTGCCAACAAAACATACAGTATAGGGAAGCACACAGGAGACAAATACCAGTCCTCCCTGAGGAGCCACTGAAGGTAATTTAACCTTGTTGATCAATTGGAAGGCACTGGCAAATCACCTCAAAATGTATTGCCCCCGTCTAGGCTTTCATATCTAACTGCTATGACCTACATGCCATGTTCAGGTTCCATTTATGACACATTTCCGTGACTTATGATTCTCTTTACACCCATGTGGACAGTTTGGGTTATTTTGTAAGTTCTTCCTCCTAATTTCTTCCTTTATTTCTCTTTGATGAAGGGAAATCAGGAGGTGGATGATCAAGAACAAAGTAAGGACCAAAAAAAAAAAAAATGACATAATGAAAGATGCCCTTTGAATGTCAGTTTTAAAATATGAATAAAAAGCCCATGAATCGTGAGTTCATTAATTATAGTTATGTCTTCTTTGCTGTGTGCCATTTTTTTTCTACAAATTTAGTACATGGCATTTGTGTGGGTGCCGTATTACTGAAATCTGTCTTCAAACTTTGACTTAAAGGATACAGCCATACAGGACTTTCTCTCCTCTGCCAAGGGGAATACTGCGGATATCCCTAAGTGTTGTCCCGTGATAGGAATTCAAGGGAGACCACCGAGGACAGTCGATCATATAGTGGTATCTATGGCTTCAGGCAATCAGGAACTAAAATTTGATCGTTTCCTTTCTGGAACTGATAATTCATATGGTCATTTGTAGTTCTGTTTACTGGCATTCGCTTTGTTGTGAGAGCCTTTAAATTTGGAGACTGAGAGAGCTATGGACTCCTTAAGGTGTATAACCAGCAGACTCAATGCTTGAACTGTGAACTTAGATGGTCTGTGCAAATTTGGTTTGTTTGAAACCTAAAAGCCAAGGCTGAAACTAGTGGTGGAAGAAAGTGGCCAGCTCTTGGCGTGCATGGGACCATGGGATTCAAACCAAATCTTCAGGGCAGGGAGTATAGCCCCAGGCACAGAAACTAGAAATTTTGTTCTGGAGTTTCATGTAACTATCTTACATCCAAACCTGCTATTTGTTTATGGCATCCATTATGCCTGGCTCTCCATTACTTCCATAGCAGTTTTTTTTAATCCATTGCTTGCCCCCACCCCCTTTGCGGGCCTCTGCCTTAGCTTGCTTTCTGYTCACCAAAGGAACTGACCTTTACATAGAAGTTGGCTGTGTTCTCAGTGCAGCTGTGCAGTACTACTGAAAGGAGCAGAACCAGGTTCCCAAAGGGAATGTCTTCCTTCGGTGTCCAAATTCCAACAAATACTAGCAATCCAATGCAATGCTCATGAGAGGCTGATTGAATAGGCCAGCAGGCAGGAACCCATGGCAGCGGGGTGAGGAAAAGCTTAGGGACATTTCTCTTGTCCAATTTTGGTTCTTCTTGATCTCTTTTAGACCAACTCTCAGCATATTATAAAAACAATCATAATATTTTCTCATATATACCAAAAGTCAGAGCACACTCCCTGAGGTCCAACATGTAAAAATTTCCAGAATTGATGGTTTGTCCAAATTTGCTTTCTATTGCTCTGATAAACACCATGACCAAAAGCAACTTGGGAAGGAAAGGGTTTGTTTGGCTTACACATCCCATTTACAGTCCATGACTGAGGGAAGTCAGGGCAGGAACTCAAGTGGGAGCAGAGGCAGGAACCATGGAGGAATGCTCATTACTGGCTTGTTCCCCATGGCTTGCTCAGTTTGCTTTCTTACATACCTCAGGACCACCCACTCAGGGGTGGCATCGCCCACGGTGGTCTGGGCCCTTCCACATCAGTCATTAATCAGGAAAATGTCCCTACAGACATGCCCGCAGGCCAATCTAGTGAAGGCAATTTTTCAACGGAGGTTCCATCTTCTAAGGTAACCCTAATCTGTGTCAAGTTAACAAAAACCTAACCAGCTCATGGTGTACCAGTTTATACTTCTGCACAGCTATGGCCACAAACCAAGAGGACTTTATGTGGGTCTTGTGGTTTTTTAAGAAATTCAAGTTGGATTTTCTTCTTTAACAAAACACAAAACTGGTTGGCCTTTTCCCTATTTTTTTTTTTTTTTTGGACACACACATCCAAAGAATGGCCAACTCATCAACTTGTCCTTAGGTCCCCATGACAAGAGATAAATGTTTCAGGTTATTCATAGTCAGTCCAAATCAGCCATTATAGGCCATGTGGAATCTTCACTGCTACATGCCAATGTCATAGTTAACATTCTGACTCAATGTCCCTTATTACTACAACTTTAGTGGGTATTCTGAAGCTGATCATATCTCTAAAGCTAAATTTGGTAAAAGCCTAGAGAGACTGTGGCATCTACTTAAACGTTGTATATACACATGCAAAAATACAATTGAGAATCAAATAATAGACAGGCTAGTTTTTCGTGCATTTGTCATGCTGTGTGACCATCACCGCTAATCCCGGGACATTTCTGTCCTTTTCCTATTAGTCACTTCACAATCCTCTCACATTTTGAAAACCACTAACCTACTTTCTATCCCTATAGCCATGTTTCAAAAGTGGTTTATGTGGCTCCTTTCATATTATTATGATTACATTATATTTTAATATTAATTACAATCAATTAATTTGTTTATTATTTGGTCTTTTGAAGCAGGGTTTCTCTGTGTAGCCCTGGCTGTCCTGGAACTCACTCTGTAGACCAAGCTGCCCTTGAACTCACAGAGATCCTCTGCTCATTTCTGCCTTCTGGGTGCTGGGATGAAAGGCATGAGCCACCCTGCCTGGCCATGTATAGGTTTTTGTACAAACACATGCTTTCAGTGTTCTTGATTTGCTGGTTCACAAAGGAAATCTACATTTAGTTGTAAGAGACCTACCAAACTTTCACCCAGTGGCTATACTATTTTTAATCCTTACCAGGAGTGGATGAGGTTCCCAATATCTCTTTGTTCTTAACCAAACATGTTACTACTCTTGGACTTTGATTTTATTTTACAACCATCCTACTGGGTGTAAAGGAGTCTGGCATTGCCAATTTCATTTGCATTTCTTTCTTTCTTTCTTTCTTTCTTTCTTTCTTTCTTTCTTTCTTTTCTTTTCTTTCTTTCTCTCTCTCTCTCTCTCTCTCTCTCTCTCTCTCTCTCTCTCTCTCTCTCTCTCTCTCTCTCTCTCTCTCTCTCTTTTTTTCCGAGACAGGGTTTCTCTGTGTAGCCCTGGCTGTCCTGAAACTCTCACTCTGTAGACCAGGCTGGCCTCAAACTCAGAAATCCACCTGCCTCTGTGCCACCACCTGACATTTTTTTTTCTTCTTTGTCTTTAACTTTCAGTTTCTAAACGGTACCCGTTGAAGCACAAAAATACATAAGTGAATCAATCAATAAAATCAGATTAAAGCTAACTGACCTATCTTTTTCCTTGTGTCAGTTTCCTTTTTGCAAGAAACCATTTGCTGAAGTGGCTACCTCCTGTAGCCAGACAGGACTTCCCTATATAAGGGAGGGGGACACCAACCCACCCACAAAACCTTTGAACCAAAATTTGTTCTGCCTACAATATGTACAGGGGTAAAGATGGAACAGAGACTGAGGGAATGGTCAACTAATGACTGCTCCGACTTGAGACCCACCCCATGGGAGAGAGCCAACCCCTGACACTATTAATACTCTGCTATGCTTGCCGACAGGAACATAGCATAACTGTCTCCTGAGAGGCTTCAGCAGCAGATGAAACATATGCAGACACCCACAGATGGAGCTAGGGGAGTCTTGTGGAAGAGGGGGTGACAGGATTGAGGGAGCAGGAGGGGATAGGGATTCCACAAGAAGACCAATTGAGTCAACTAACCTGGGCCCATGGAGATTCACAGAGATTGAATAATCAACCAAAGGGCATGCAGGGGCTGGAACTAGGACCCCTACACATTTGTTGCAGATGTGCAGCTTGGTCTTTATGTGGGTCCCCTAACAAGTGGAAGGGGGGACTGTCTCTGACCCTGTTCCCTGCCATTGGCTATTGGATTCCCTACCCCTAACTGGACTGCTTGGTTGGCCTTCAGTGGGAGAGGATGCTTAGTCCTGCTGCAACCTGATATCCCAGTGCAGGTACCCAAGGAGAAGAGGAGGGGGTAATGGGGAGAGAAGGAAGTTGTAAGAATGGGACTGGGAGGAGATGAGGGAGGGGGGGTGCGATTGGGATATAAAGTGAATAAATTAATGATAAAAGAAACCATTTGCTAATACAAGGCCACAAATATTTACACCAATCAACTGCATAATATATCATAAAGGCTTAGAGATTATTTTCCTTCCAACAGACTATAGTTTCAGATCTTACCTATAAGTCTGATGCATTTTAACTTAATTTTAAATAACTTGTGAAGTGAGAATCCAAATTCATTCTTTAGCCTGGATCACTGCAATTTTATTGTTTTATTTTTATTTATTTATTTGAGGTAAGTTTTCACTATGTAGCTCTGGCTGTCCTAGAATATGCAGACTAGACTGACCTTGAACTCACAAAGATCCACTTACTACGCCGCCCAGTGCTGGGATTAAAGGGGTGTGCCACCGTAATCTGTTCCACCATGTTTAATTTTCAATTTTCATGTTTACACTTTCAGTTATTTTCCCAATAGGTGATGTATGCATTTCAATTCGAATCTTAATTTATAAAAGAAGCAGATCACAATATTAACTTATTTTCAATATCATAGGAAATTTTGCTTTTATATTGCTGTTTCTCCTTTCATTGCCATTATGATGAATTACGTATTCATGTCGTTTGCATCTGTTCCTCTTGATTTATAATTATTGTTTTATAAAGTTGTATTTTAGGTAATAGTTTAAAAATATATATGAACTACATTTGTACAGTTTTTTAATATTCACCCACACAATTATCTTTCCTTGTGTTCTTTATTTGTTGTGTAGATTTTAGTCACCCTCTGGTATTTGTTCATTCCATCCCAATATATTCCTACTGGGAACTTCTTATTTTTCTTGCCGGCAAATATTTAAATTAATCGGCTTAATTTTTGTGATATGTTTCTGAAATACAACGTGGTGTTTTCATTAATGTAGTATTGAGTAATCCTTTTTGGTGTGTAGTATGCTTGTGAGATAGATAATTTGGGCTTTCTCACTGTTGGCCATCAGCCCTACTGCTTTCTAGTTTCTTTAGTTTCAGATGAAAATCAACTTATAATGAAGATCATTTCTATTTGAAAAGTCACATTTCTCTTGCCAAGTTCAAAATTCTCTTTTTGTTTCGCACTTGGGGTAGCTTGCTTATAATGAGTATACGTGTTGTGCTTATAATGAGTATACGTGTTGTGCTTATAATGAGTATACGTGTTGTGCTTATAATGAGTATACGTGTTGTGCTCTTGAATCTATTCTAATGGGGGCTTAGGAGCTCCCTGAGTATTTAGTTCAAGCTTTTTTTCACTATATTCAATGAAATTTGTCATTATTTCTTCAATTTTTTTCTTATTCCTACTCTCTTCTGAGACTTCTGTTGTGCAATATCTTGGTACATTTAATGATTTTCCATATTTTTCTGAGACTTATTTATTTTTTCCTAAATCAGATGCCAGTTAATCTATTTTTAAATGTGTTGTTATTTTTACCTAATTATATGTTATTAATCTTCATAGTGATTTTGGTCCTTTTAAATAATTTATGCCCACTGATAGTGTCTTTAGTGAGATCTTATTTTTCCTATATTCATAGCTTCATATTTTCTTTAGCAATTGTTTCTTTTTTCTATTTGAAAATATTTAAAATAATTGTTATAGACTCATTCTCCAGAAAGTCTAACCTCTTCCTCTGGRAAAATTTCTATTGATTTTGTTGTTGTTGTTCATGTGTATAGGTTTTTCTTTGGTTTTCTTTTCATGCTGCATACATTTTTGGCAAAAACTAGATACATTAAATATTTACATGTGGATTTGTTGTTTCTGTTCCTTGTTTGTTTTTACTAGCAGTTTTCTCAATTCAGTAGGATCTATATTTGTTGTCCTGTGTGGCCACTAAAACTTCTATCACATTAACTTAGTGCTCAATTAACAAACAGATAGACATTTCATTCAGTAATTCGAACCAAAAACAAACAAAAACCCCCAAAGAATCTAAAATTTGCATAGGGCTTCTGAGTGTCTGCTATGATATTGCCTTTAATGCAGTATGGTAGTTTCAACTCTGAACTTAGTACAGCCTCAACGCCAACTTGTGGTTAAATGGCTAGGTCTCGGACACAGAATATGGACAGCCTTGCACATATCTGCCTGCTCCTCTAGATTCATTAGGTTTTCTTGGAGGCAAACAAACCCTTATGTGCATCTTCTTTCTAAGCCTTTCCTCCCACGATTCTTGATTAGTCTATTGTCTTCTGAATTGTTGCCTGTTGCCTCAAGCGGCAGTAACGGAAAGCACACATGCTTTGGACTAATTTCTCTCAGGAATTTTAGCACTGGGTTAAATCCAAGCAGCAAAATAAAGACAAGCTTTTTCAGTGGGTCTTCCAGACAGCCACCAGACAGATCAAATAAGGACAATTCTTTGTGCATGCAATCCATTCAGCTCCCTCTGGTACCAAAAATATGGGCTGTTTTCAAGGATAGCCTGAGCTGGAGGGTGTAAGATGGAACTGGAGTAAAATCCCACAAAGCTTGCTGTTCTTACTCAGATTCAGCTGCTTTTCTTGAATAAAATCTTTCTCATATTGCTGAACATCTTTGATTGGTCTCCAGCCTTCTGAGAATGTTAATTCTAACAATATTTTGCCAGTTCCTGAAAGAGAGGCACAAAATTTCAAACTATAAATTCTGCTGACATCTCTCATAGAATGCTAACATGAAATAGTCTTCATCTCCTTAGGAAAGATTTGATTAGGGGACAAGTCAAAGCAATAAAGTTCATATTAAATTCTAAGGACACAGATGTTCCAGGTATCATACCCATTTTTTTATACAGATATGTTAACATGGATACAGTAATTTTGATCCTGAGTTTTCAAGTGGCTGGGATTATAAGCATGCACTCAGCTTTTAGGTCTTGTTTTCTGAATGTAAGAATCAACTTAGACAAAGAATAATAAAAAAAAAAAAACCAAAGTTGTCAAGTATGGTGGTGCACATCTTTAATCTCACTACTTGGAAGACAGAGACAAGCAAATCACTGAGTTTGAGGCTAACCTGGTCTACAGAGTGAGTTCCAGGCAAGTCAGGGCTAAATAGTAAGACTCGGTCTCAAAGAAGTTGAAATTTTTACTTAGTCATGAAATGGAAGCTAAAGTTATTGTGATGGATAGTTTTACGTCAATGAGACATAAACTAAGTCATCAGAGAGGAGGGCAGTTAAGCAAATGTCCGTGTAAGATCAGGCTGTAGGCAAGCCTCTAAGACATTTTCATAATCAGTGATTGGTGGGGAAGCCCATTGTAGGTGGGGCCACGCCTTAGGTGCTAGTCCTGTGCTCTGCGCCAGCGCCTGCCCTGTTTGAGTTCCCATCATAATTTCCTTCAATGATGAACAGTGCTGTGGAAGTGTAAGTCAAGTTAATATTTTCCTCCCCAAGTTGCTTTGTGGTCATGGTGTTTCATCACAGCAATAGCAACCCTAAGACAGTTCCTAATTTTTGGTACAGTAGGTAGGGGATTCAATCAAGGAAAAGCCTACATGAAAATATTTTCATTTCACAGAATAGAAATGAAGAGATGATGTTAAAAACAATGAGATAGTTTTCCGACCTCTGTGTGTATTCCAAGTGAAACAAATATATCTCAGACTCAAAACTAGTCCCCACAAATGAAAGAACCCCTCCGAATGACTGCTTCCAGATGCACAGATTTACCTGGAAATCTCGTGCTTCTTTTTCTTTCTTTCTTTTTAAAAATTGTTATTTATTTACTTTCTATCCCCACTGCAGCTTCCCACTTCCTCTATTCCAAGTCCCTCCCTCTCCCCTCCCCTCCCCCACACTCTCCTGCCCTCCCTTTCTCATCAGAAAAGGGGAGTCCTCCCATGGCTATCAGCCCACCTTGGCATATCAAGTTGCAGTAGGACTAGGTGCATCTTCTCCTATTGAGGCCAAACAAGGCAGCAAGTTAGGGGAAAGGGATCCAAGGGCAGGCAACAGAGTCAGAGGCAGCCCCTGCTTCTGCTGTTAGGGGGTCTACATGAAGATTAGCTGCATTATTATTACATATGTGCAGATGGCCTAGGTCCAGCCTCTGCATACTCTCTGGTTGGTGGTCCAGACTCTATGAGGCCCTACGGTCTTTAATTGATTCTGTAGGTTTTCTAGTGGTGTCCTTGACCCCTCTGGCTCCTTCAATCCTTCCACCCTTCTCCTCCACAGGATTCTCCAAGCTCTGTCCAATGTTAGCTGTGGGTCTCTGCACGAGTTTTTCTTTTTTTTCTTTTTTTCTTTTTTTTTTGGTTTTTCGAGACAGGGTTTCTCTGTGTAGCCCTGGCTGTCCTGGAACTCACTCTGTAGACCAGGCTGGCCTCGAACTCAG
>BDUI01002339.1:59852-80999 GCA_002335545.1 Apodemus speciosus | reverse complement strand
GGCATCTCAATGAATCTAGCAATTCTCTTGGGTCTACGGCCTATACCTGAGTTCCGGCTTTTCTACTTGGGTGGTCAAATCTCACCTCAAGTCCTTCGTGGGTTTACGCAGCCAGCTTTGCTACTTGCTAAGTGATCTCTCCAGCCACAGTTTTTGCCTTTTAACCTGAAGAAATCATTTTGCAGCTAATTTTGGTACAATTGATTTGGTGAGGTCACTGATCTTCTGTTTGGGGCCACTATTAATTAAAATATTGGTTAATTCAATTAATACTATGAAAATGACAGTCTATCTGATAACTAATATAGCTACTCAGTGGCTAAGAGTAGGTGACAACTTCACAAGATACACTGGACCCACATCACAAGCAGGATCAGGACTATAGAAGATTTTACTGTGCTACACAGAATGGCATGTAGTTTACAACTCACAAGTTATTTATTTCTGGAATTTTCCATGTAATATTTTCAGATCACAGCTGTCCTGAGATCAAAGGAAACTACTGTGCATTATTCTATGCCGTTGTGTATAAATGTATATGTATGTGATTTTTAAAATGCCTGTAGGGAAAACACAGCACAAGGGAATCTCATGCTTGACTACAATTTAATTAATTAGCTGCACTTATTACTTAGCATTTACTCTCACCTTGATTTATTTCCTGAATTTCATTTGCTTTCTGCTGCCTGCCAAACTGCTCTGAAAAGCATCAGCACTGACATCACCTGCAGTAACAAATAGACAATTTTTGCAGGCTTTGAAATGCTCAATATTTCGGGTATCAAACTTGTTTGGGGTTGCATGAAAAGGAAAAAGAAGGGGCTTATGTACTCTCTGCTCAACAATGCTTCCTGCCTAACTGCTTATGCTCAATTTCAGAGCCTTTCATAAATGCTTCTTGCAATTTCTGGCTCTCTTGCCATTCACTGACCACAAGAGGTCACTCAGTCCACAGTGCTATGGACACATCATTACCCCATCTTCTTGCTTCATGCTTCTTGCTTTTGTTTCCTCCTCCCAGTAAAACAAAACCAAAAAAAAAAAAAAAAAAACCATCCTCTCCTAGTTTAATAGATGAGAGTAAATAGACAATACTAAGTGGAATGTGTATAAAAACAAGACAAAAGATCGCATGGTGAGATGTTAGTCAGATTTTTCTATCCATCTAAAAAATCAGAAACAAGACAAAAAAATACAAAATATTGGTTTTCTTTATTGAATGGGCAGTACAGGGATATTATCTCCAATACAAAGAAAATAACAAAGAAGTGAGCTCTTGATATTTTTCTAACCGCCTGCCTGATAATATCCCTGAATTGGAGATACATAAGATTGAAGGCTATCACAATGCCTAGAATTTGAAAATGAGAGAAGCAGAAAGGTAATGAGGAGAGATGGAGGTAGTGGGTAGAGAGGAAATGAGGGGGAGGAGGAAGAGGAGAAAAGAGGAGGAGGAGAAAGAGGAGGAAGTAGGTAAGAAGAAAGAATAAGAGAAATAAAACAAGAGGCGAGAAGCACAGAGGGGAATGAGGAAGGAATGAAGAGGGAAGGAAAAAGAGAGAGAGATGGAGAAGGGGAGAAGGGGGAGGGTAGAAAGGGAGCAGGGGAGGGACAATATTCAAATCTTTCTTTTAAAGATTTATTTATTTATTATATGTAAGTACACTGTGGCTGGTGCTGGGATTTGAACTCAGGACCTTCAGAAGAGCAGTCAGTGCTCTGACCTGCTGAGCCATTTCTTCAGCCACAATCTTCAAATCTTTTGGGCATGTAGAGAGGATTTCCTTAATGTTTAGCTGAGTATTGATTATTTTATGTTATTTACCTTTTATTAATTACATTTGTTCAGCAGTTTCATATATAGTATAGAATTCATTCTGATTATTTTTACCTCCTTTCTCTTATCTTACACATATTTCATTTTGTGTGGCGCTATTCCTGGAGAGACATGAACAAACATCTATAAACCTGGATACCTCTGAAGTCCAGCTTGGTGAACCAATGAGTTTTAGTGTGGTTACTTACAGGAATGTGGGAGAGAGGTTACTTACAGGAGCAGAAATGACTCATGGTCATCTGAATCACCAAAAGCCCACCCCTGCATGAATGACAACTCTTGAAAACTAGAAACTTGGAGTGTATTGCACAATCTGCAGACATCTGAACAGGTTAGTAAATGTCATTACAAGGTAGCTCAGTTGGTCTGAGCCTCTTCCAGGAAGTTTGGCTGGTCTGAAACTCTTCCAGGTATCTGAGCTTGTTTCAAAGTTTCCCTCAGCAGTTCGTGTACACACACACACACACACACACACACACACACACACACACACACACACACACACACGTTTCATCTCTCCACAGAACATTCACCTCCCCTTAGAATATTCTGTTATTTCACCTTTCATCCCAAATCTTAATGAGATTCCCTCCTTGTATTGGTGTTTACCTCCTATTATTCTTTGTAGGGCTGGGTTAGTGGAAAGATAATGTGTAAATTTGGTCTTGTCATGGAATATCTTGATTTCTCCTTCTATGTTGATTGAGAGTTTTGCTGGGTATAGTAGTCTTGGCTGACATTTGTGTTCTCTTAGAGTCTGCATGACATCTGCCCAGGATCTTCTAGCTTTCATGGTCTCTGGTGAGAAGTCTGGTGCAATTCTGATAGGTCTTCCTTTATATGCTACTTGGCCTTTTTCTCTTACTGCTTTTAATATTCTTTCTTTGTTTAGTGCATTTGGGGTTTTGATTATTATGTGAAGAGAGGTATTTCTGTTCTGGTCCTGTCTGTTGTAGTTTTGTAGGCTTCTTGTATATTCATGGGCATCTCTCTATTTAGGTTAGGGAAGTTTTCTTCCATAATTTTGTTGAAGATATTTGCTGGCCCTTTTAATTGTAGATCTTCACTCTCATCTATCCCTATGATCCTTAGGTTTGGTCTTCTCATTATCTCATGGGAAATTGCTACACAATACCTCAATAAAACCCCCATCCCCTGTACAGGCCTCTTTCCTATGTTCATGTCTGTGATGTTGTTTCATGGTCCACAGAGTTTAACCAGGGCTGTCTACATGACCATTTGGAACTATCAAATGGAGCCTGGTGGCTCTTCCTGTGTATCATCATCAGTGGATACACAATTGAATACAATGACGCTTCCTCTCCCAGAATCCATCAGGAACCAATAGTTCATCAGGGAAGGATCAAACCCTATAAGTCCCTCCTTCATCCACAACTGACTGTTGACAGCCCCAGTCTTGTGTAAGTCCAGCGCAGCAAACAATAGCTTCTGTGAATTCATGGTTGCAATGGCTGTGTCTTGCTCATTGGACAGCATTTCACAGCCATTATCCCTATCCTCTAGCTCTCACATCATTTCTGTCCATTATTCCTCCATGTTTTCTGAGTCTTAGCTCAGAAAGAAGGGTAAAAATACTATGTTTAGGGCTGAGCACTCTTCAGTCCTTCCAGCACCTTGAGAAGCCAGACAAGAGTCTCTACATTTACATCCCAATGTTCAGTGCAAAGATATGCTCGCTTCTTTGATTAAGGCTGAAAGTAATGTTTGTCCTATGGGTATAAACWTAGATATCTAGAAAGTAGTTTGGGGCCATGCCAATTTAGTTAGTCAATAGTAGTAGGTTCACTCCTAGGGTCTAGGGCCTCCCTATCCATGAATTTTAAATAGGATTTACAGTACCAAGCATGAATAGTTTTCTATGCAGCTGGTCTCAACTGCAGTCTAAGATCTGTTGGTTACCTACAAAACAGTTGTGCCACTGTTGCAGTACTAGGCACATGGTGCCTGACAAGATGATTATAAGTTTCTAAGGTTCATAGTGAAGACGGGTCATTCCTTTTATCCCCAGTAGCCTGCATGATACCTATGGCAACTGTAAAGGTTAGGAGGAAGTTTCCAGCTTAGTTCCAACTTGATTTCTTTATATCTAGCAATCAGCCTGTCTAGTAGTGTCTTCAGCAATAGGGGGAGGGCATCTATTAATTAGCTATAAGGGCAACCAAGAAAAATGGCAAGGGCTAGTATTGTTTTCAGGGACAACAACTCATGAAAAGGTATCTCACAGCTGGCACAAGGATTTTGTTTAACCACCCATGGAACTACCTAAGTTTGGAGACGGTAGAGTTGGAAAGAAAAAACTAGCAAGAGCAACCTTCAGCACTCTCTTGAGCTAAGGGATATTGTGTAGTTCTCCCAGGTACAGTGGAAAAGCCCATAATTCCAAGCTATAAGTTTCAGTGCTCACAAACATATTAGCTCAGTAGTGAAGAGGAAAAAAAAACAGCCCTATGTTAGAACCAAATAAAGTTTAAAAGCAAGCCTCAGAAGTGTAACACAAAATCAAAGTAAGTGAATAATACCCTAAGGAAAAAAGCTTTTAAAAATTAAATAAATTTTAAAAATTCATCATTCACCACTGAAATGACATGATGGCTGGTATCCAATAAAACTAGGAGACATTAAAGAGAGTGTGAAAATAAAATCCATGACAAGGATAAAAGTGAATAAATTAGAAGACACAAAAGAAGCCAACGAGACAATTATTAGGCATAAGCATTAAGACATACAGCTATTCTTTGTTTTCCAAAAAGGTAGAGAAACATGTGAACATGATAAGAAGAAATGTTGAAGACCCAAGGAATTTTTTAAAAAAATGTGAGATGAAAAATACCCCTATATATGAATTAATACTAGATTATATATTGCAGCAGAAAGATTAGCAAATTTGAAGACAGCAATAGAAAAATCCTTACTGAAGTACAGGAGAAAAACAGGATGAAAAAATTTCATGAAGCATCATTGAGCAATGTAAGACAACCTAAAGCAGACTAATAGAGAGTCCAATGTAAGAACAGAAACATGTTGGCGGAAATAATCACAGAAACCATATGATGACAAATTTATAAATCTCAAAAGCTCAATGAATCGCAAGCACAGGAAATACGAAAGAAAAATACACCAAGACATATTTTTAACTGCTTAAAACCGGGAATAAATGGAAACAACTTAAAAGYAGCCAGAGATCACATTACATACAGAGACACATTACTAACAGAAGAACAAAGATAAGCACAGCAGAACATTTTTCATGGAAAACAACACAAGCTACAAGAACCCATAGAAATAAAATGTTAGCCTATACTTATGAAAATTAYCTTTCAAAATGAGTGTGAAATAAAAATATTTGCAAACAAAAAAGACCTCAAAAACATATTGCCTATCATTCAGCTAATCAAGAATTATCAAGGAGGAATTCTTCAGATCTGAGTAAAATGGCAGAAGAAATAACTCTAAATAACCAATTCCATGGAAACATTGAAAGAAATAAACAATTAACCAATCCAACACAAATCTGTCAGAAATATCATCAGAATTCTGGAAATTAGYAAACCTTTAGAGAAACCAAGCAAACAGTGAATCTATTCCCTTCCCTGTTCAACGCTGGTTTTGAAGACAAGAAGCCAGGTTTCCAGTATGGAAACCTGGTCTCTAATTCCAAGGTAAGCAGAACAGATAGACACTATTCACAAAGTATCATTTGCAACAAAGTAATGAGTTTCATCATGGGATCTTCATGCACATGGGTCATTACACCATGTTCAAAGTCATGCCCTTCCCCATTCGCCTTCTGCCACAGCTCTGTGGACCCTGATGATTCACTTCACTCCCCGCCCTAATTCACCCTTATGCTTTTATGTGGCTTATTTTCATTTTATTCCCCTTCTTCCTCCCTTTAAGATCTTTTCACTCCCTCTCATGACCCACCTTGCATTTGCATCCTACACACACACACACACACACACACACACACACACTACACACATGCAATACACACATACACGCTGTGCATACTGCATCACATTTTCTTTATATACACATCTGTCTTTGAACATCTAGACTTGTTCCATGTGCTGCTTATTAGGAATAGTGCATTAATAAACAGAGACATGCAAGCAGCTTTCTTGTAAGTTGACTTAGAGTCCTTGGGTATAGCCCCAAGAATAATACAGTTGGGTCATATGGTCATTGTATTTTTAATTTTTAAGAGGTGTCCAAACCTAATGACTGCATAAGCTTGCATCCTCGGAAGCAGTCTCTAAGGACTCTCTCCCCTCATACCCTTCCCCCTCATTTGTTGTTACCTTTTTACTTGATGATAACCATTCTGACTGGAATGAGAATCTCTCAATGAAGATTTAAATTTCATTTCTCTGATGGGTGAAGACATTGAATATTTCTTTATATATGCATTGGCCATTGTACTCTTCTTTGGAGGACTGTCCACTTAGTTAATTGGCCCGYTTATTGATAGAATGATTTGTTTTCTTTGGTGTTTGATTTTTACAGTTCTTTACATATTCCAGACAATAATTCTACCTGATGTGTGGTTGGCAAAGATTCTTTTCCATTCTGTGAGCTCTCTCTCTCTTCACTTTGGGAATTGTTCTCTTGGCTGTAGAGAAGCTTTTGAATTTCACAGTCCTGTATGTCAATTCTTGGGCTTATTTCCCATGCTGTTGGCATCCTTTCTAGAACACCCTTGCCTATTTCTGTATCTTCAAGTGTTTTACCCATTCTCCTCCAGCAACTTCACATTTCAGGGCTTATATTAGGGTATTTTGTCCATAATTCCTTTGTTCCTCTTATTCCACCATACTGTGTTATTTAGGGTTAAGTTTTTCATTTTTACTACTACATATTTTAGTCCTTTAAAACATTTTATACTGTGTTTTAATGATTTTAGTGGTTATTCTAGACCAATGGTTCTCAACCCTCCTAATGCCTCCTCATGTTGTGGTGACCCCGCCCCCAACCATAACATTGTTTTTGTTGCTACTTCGTAACTTTGATTTTGCTATACTTTATGAATCATAATATAAATAATCTGTGTTTTCCAATGGTTTTAGGTGACCCCTGTAAAAGAGTCATTTAACCCCCAAAAGGATTGTGACCCACAGGGTGAGAAACACTGTCTTAGATCATTGGTTCTCAGACCTGGTTGATTTTGCCACCCCATATGGCTTCTGGCAATATCTACAGACACTTTTGTACTCTTATAGGGCAGTACTATTGACATCTACTAGAAAGAGGTGAGGCACACTTCTAACTACTCAGAGAACAGACATTAAGAACAAAGAATTATCTTCCAGCATAGCTAATAGTGATAATGTTGAGAAACCCTGATTTAGATAGAAATTATGATTAAATTCATACCTCCCCATTTCATGAATAAAAAACAATAAAAGTCCCAGCATCTGCTCCTGTCCAGTGTCCTATTCATTTCTACCCACAACCCCAGAATCATTGCTGTAGTAACTTTAAAGAATAGAACAAACATCCTATACAGTTGCCCACATCCTTGTCTTTCTGGTGCTCTTCAACACCTCCTGTACTCCTATTATCCCAACAGTATCATTTTCCTTCAGCCTTAAGAAGTAGTGTTTTTGTTGGCAATTCTTTCTCTCAATGTTTTCATTTCCAAAGGATTTGCAGGGTCCCACAGCTCCAAGCAGAATGACAAACCCGTCAGTATCTCATAATGCAGACATACAACTGACCATTTTTGATATTTGTTTCTACCTCACAGGAGTTTTTATTTAAAGAGGAAGATATGAAACTCCCAGTCTCAACATAATAAGTGTGCAATTAACTGATTTCTATTGTGTTTGGAATTAAAATAATTCAGGCTTGAATTCGCCCCCACCCCATGAAGAACAGTAATAATAGCTGCTTACAGAATGTTACAAACTAACAATAGGAGAAATGTTTCTTGCTCTGATCAAGTTTATACATGTACAAGAAATATCACATAGTTTGTGTGTAAAGGACAGAGACAACATGAGGGAGTCATTTCTCTCCTTTTATCATGGGTCCTAGGAATTAAAGTCAAGCCCTCAGTATTTATCCTTTATCCCTTGAAGCATCTCATCAATCGGCCTTTACAATACTTATCTATACACCAACTAGTATCTACCGCTCTTGATTTCATCTCTTAGCTCTTGTGAAAGGTGCCACAGTGAACACTACAGTCTTTCCCACATTCTAATTGATATTCCACTTTGTATCTTTGTTATCTGTTTATTAATATAGTACTGTAATTACTAGTTTGTTGGCTTTTTATTCATCATCTTAAAAATATGACTGCTTTAAGCACCATGCTTATAAGAGTAGCACATTTACGATTTGGATATTCACTCCTACCAGAGAGCTCTATTCCTTCCCGTGTTTTCCTCTTACACACTAGTATCTCTCAGTTTGAAGCTCTTCTTGTAGGACACATGCAGTGGGCATACATTAGTTCAGCCATTGTCTGAGACCATCTTCATCTCTCCTTCATTTGACCATTGTTTGGATTTTTTTCTCTAGCATTGTGAAAACCTGATTTACTTCTAATTGCTTGTAAGGTTTCTGCTAAGAATTTTGTTGCCAGATGAATAAAGACACATTCATAGGAACTGGGAAGATAAAAAGTACTTGCCTCACAAGCCAGATCCCTGTACCAGGACCCCTAGAACCCATGGCTGCAGTAGTACAGTTGTCTCTCTACAACATGGGATGCAGAGACAGGACAATCTGGAGAAGTGCACAGACAACAAGAGGGAAAGATAAGGACCAACTCTGAAAAGTTGTCCTTTGACCTCTACACAAGTGTCAAGGCACGGAGGCTCACACTTACATCCAAAAGGATGCTTCTATGAGTTTATTAAAGACCACTTTTGGGATGTTTCCCATGAGGGTATTTCTAGAGACAATTAGTATGTCAAACGACTAAAAGAGGAGGACCAACTTTAAACTGGCACCATCAACAATGTAAAGAGCTTGGGTTGAACAATCACTTAGAGGCAGAAGTATGCCAGAGCAGCGCTGTCCCTGTCTGCGCCCTGTCCACTCCAAAGTGAACAGCTTTGTTCCACCCCCTGAATCCCATCATCTGCTTTACCTAGGGTCCAAAAGCAACAGAACCAGCCAACCGTGGAATAAAAACTAAATTGTGAGGATCAATAAATCTTTCTTTTTTTAAACTGTTTATCTTAGGTATTTGTTGTTATGGAAACAAAAGATTTCACTTAATACAGTTCTCCCTTCTTGGTAGTTTCAGTTTCGTTGCAGTTATCAGCAGTCAACAAAGTCCAAAAATATTAGATGGAAAATCCTGAAAATAAGTGATTCATACATTTAAACTATATCCTCTTCGGAATATTGTGATGAGATCTCATGATAGTCTACTGAGTAGAATCCACTCCATTCTGTCCACATCATCAAGGGATATGAATTAATCCTTTGTCCACGATATCAATAAATATGCTACCCACTAGCTATTCACTTAGTAGTCATCTCAGCTAGCAGCCTGTCATACTACTCATGCTTAACTAAGCTTTACCTTGTATAATAATGACTCCAAATCCCAGTCCCTAAACTACAGAGGCACATGTGTAGTGTACGGCAATGGTTCAGGGTATACAGGAGAAAAACAGAATCAAAATGTAGTAGATAAGGGATTGGTACTATCCAGTGACTATTTTACTAAAATAAATATTGTACACAAAGGATATTAGTTCTTTGAGCAACAAATATATTTCCTAGCCTTTTATGGCAAAACTGAGTATGCATGTACAGATTTGAGAAAAGTTCTAATTTGTAGGATAGGCGGGCTTGTAACTCACCACATAGTTCAAGCTTCCTGCTGTCTGGTCCTGAGTCCATACACCACTTATCTGGATCAGATTTTTAAAATTTAAATTTTAGGAAGTACTGGGGATTAAACCGAGGACATCATGCTTGTTCAACAAGTGTATTCCTCCTGAGTTATCTTCAGCTGTAGAGATTAGTCATTTGAATAAGGTTAGTCGCCACAGGCTCATAGGTTTGAATACTTTAACCCTACTTGGTGAACCTATTTGGAAAGGAATATGAGGTGTAGCTTTACTGGAGGATGCGCTTCAGTGGGGATGGGCTTTGAGGTTTCAAAAAGACTCACCCCATCCGAAGTGTGCCTCTTTGCTTCCTGTTTCCGAACTGGGATGTGAGATCTCAGCTACTTCTTCAGTGCCAAACCTGCCTGCCTGCTGTCATGATCGCTGCCACAATGACAAGGGACTTGTATCTTTCTACAGCTGTGAGCCCCAAACAGATCATTTCTTTCTACAGGAAACCTTGCTTCTGGTGTTTACCACAACAATAGAAAAGTAACTAATAAAGAGATTTTAATTTAGTGGCTTGGGCTCACCTATGAGAAGCAAAAGAGAAACACAGTAGCTTTGGGTTTTCAGCAGCAATTAGAGACCACACGATACTTACACTAATTAATGAAATGATACACTTTCCAAATCTCTATTTCATTGAAAATTACTTTTATTTTAAAAAATTCACACATTAAAATTCATTCTTTTGGTGTATAATTCTCTGAGTTTTAACAAACACATACACATTGTAACTATAAATAACACGGAGAAAGTTCCTATTATTGGAAAGAACTCCCTTGTGCCGATACATGGTGTCTACTGCTTTTCTGCCTTATTGCTTCACCCTTTCCAGAAAACACACAAATGAAATAGAACAGTAAGCAGCCGTTTGAGTCTGGCTTCTTCTACTTAGCAAAATACATTTAAGATTTATCCAAGTTGTTGCATATATGGTTCCTTTGTTTTTTATTGCTGAGTAGAATTTTGTTGTCTGGATACACCAGTTTCTACATCTCTGCACCAGTTGAAAGGTATCCTCTAGTAAAGTTTCTCCATTTTTAAGTGATCTACAGGTCTAGTAAGGAGGAGGTAAGGTTTCCCCCCCTGAGAGGAAGCAGTCCCTTCCTTCTGGGAAACCTGGCTGAGAAGTGTATCCCAGGGTAACATGTGCAAGAAGCTGTAAGCAGGATGGAGCCTTCACTTCCCATCCCTTAAACGTTATGAAAAATTGGAGCATTAATTATGTCAGCAATAGAGCAAATGAATAGAAGTTTGTCCTGAGTAAAGTCAGAAATCCTCAGAGTAGGTCTGACGAATATTTTGGAAGCCAAGTGTTTGTAAGAATAGTTAAAAATTACTTTAATTAAAAACTAGTGAAAAAGGTAAAAATCACTCCAAATCATACCACCTAAAAATGTTTACAAGGTGGAGGTGTTTTTTCAGCGTGTACAGAGAGCCACTTGCAGAAGGTTTACAGCCTGTTATATACATTTCTTATTTCATTCCTATATTTGTTTTGAAATTATCTCTACAAAGTATACACATGAGCTATTTGCTTAAAAATGTGTTACATACATCTTATACATACATACATGTATTTTAGTTTATAACTTAATATAAAATTTTGGATATGAGTACAGGTAACAATATATTCACAGAGCTAGTCTACTGTTTTAATGGCTTCATAATCCCCTACTGAATGGATGGATGTGCCATAAGTTATAAGTCACTCATGTTGACAGGTGGACATTTGGGTAATGTCCAAGTTCCTATGTTTTTGAGTTTCACTGAGATTTAATTCACATACCACAACATTCACCTACTTGGTATATTCATCATCATACAATCACTGATGCAATTTATGAACATTTTTATCTACTTGCCAAGAAGTTCTATACACTCTAGTTTTTCCTGCCTATCATTTACCACTATATATATAATTTTTAAACCAACTCTGTATTCGACATCTATGTGGATTTGTACAATTTGTTATCATCAGTGACTGGTTTCTGTCCCTGAACATACTCTCAGGGTTCTCCCATGTGGTAGTACCATATCTCAGAAGTATTCCCTATTTTTTAATAAACAGCTTGTAGAGTAATTGGATTACTATTTTATTAAACATTTAGTAGAA
Organism: Apodemus speciosus; assembly: GCA_002335545.1. NCBI lineage: Eukaryota > Metazoa > Chordata > Mammalia > Rodentia > Muridae > Apodemus > Apodemus speciosus. The sequence continues at coordinate 69,166 of BDUI01002339.1, read as the reverse complement.
TTCTAGAATTCAAATCAAAAGGAACTTAAGTATGGGTATTGTGGCTTATCTGTCTTGTTACGTATTTAACCTATTTGTTATTAGGTCTATTCTGGCTTCCTATATTTGGTTCTTGTTCACTTTTAGTAGGTGAATTTATTGGCACATGAGCATAAAAGTATTCCCTCCCACACCTTTTAGTTTTCAAAGGTCAGTAGTCAGTCACATTCCCTCCTTTATTTCTCAAACTAATGATTACAGTCTACCTTTTCCTGCTACATGTAGCAAAGATTCGCCGGTTTCCTGCTTGGACTCATTGCATTTTCTCTCTCGTACTCTACCCGCATGCATCCTGCATGTATTCCCATTTTTGTTTGTTCTAGGTGTAGTTTGATTATTATTTTCCTATGGCATAAGATATAAACTGAATTACTGTTCCATGGTTTTTCTTCTCGTTTAAGAGCCATATCTCTAATCATGTCCCATATAGACAGAGGTAGCTGGAAACCACCCAGTGTGGATGCTGTGGATCAAACTCAGGTCCTCTGCAAGAGTACTATGCACTGAGTATTCTTATGCATGAGCCGTTTCGACGGCTTCTCTGCTTTTTTACTGAAGTACTTGGTATTTAAGTATCACTAATTTTCACATATTTGTGAGTTTCCCAATTACTGTTACTGATTTGTAACCTGCTTCCATGTGGAAGAGGACATGTTTGACATTACTTTAGTCTATTTGTATTTATTAAGGCCTGTTTTGTGGTTCAGCTCATGATTTAGCCTAAAGATGTTTCATATACATGGGATAAAAATATATATTCTAGCCAGGCAGTGGTGGTGTAAGCCTTTAATCCCAGCACTTGGGAGGCAGAGGCAGGCRGATTTCTGAGTTCRAGGCCAGCCTGGTCTACAGAGTGAGTTCCAGGACAGCCAGGGCTACACACAGAGAAACCTTGTCTCAAAAAACAAAACAAAATAAATAAATAAATAAATAAATAAAATTATATATATATATATACACATACGTACACACACATATATATGTATATATATATTAGTGCAGCGGCACTCTACAGCTGTCTTTCAGATTTATCTAGGGTCCAGTGTCGAAGCTGGCTACTTCCTTGTTTATCGACTGTGTAGCGCTACTTGCATTAGGAAGGAAACACTGAGTATCCACAGTTTGAAGACATGCCTGTTTCTCCTTTCATTCTTTACTTTGCTACCTTGTTTCAGATTATCTGAGGGCTCTGTAGTTATGAAAATATGTGATTAAAATTCTTACATCTTAAAACACTGACCTTGTAAACACAAAGTGATTATCTCTAGTATTTTTGTTTCCTTTTCCTCATGCTTTGGARTATGACAGCCATGCAGACTATTTCTACACATTCCAGGGCTAACAGTACAGTGTAATGACCAATATAATTCTGTGACTTTTAGGAAGCTGAATTAGGTTTACAGCCTTGTAAAATTTAGCCACCTTATTTCCCTTTTGTTTTATTTGTTCCTATGGATTTATAGTATTTTTAAAGAAACTATAGCATTATTTCCTAGCTTTTTAGTCCTGTTATTGGCAGGTCCTAGGGTTTAAACTCAGGTCTTCCTATTTGGTGGCAAATGCCTTTACTCACTGAGCCATTTTACTCGGCCTTCTACAGTATTTTTTTATGCTTCTTTCTCCCTTTCTGAATGGAATTCTTATTTAGATTGTTGGATGTACTTAGTGGAGTAGAGTTCCCTACAGTTCCTTCATTTTTTCACTTTGTTCCTTACCTTAGATAATATAATCTCATTTAACCCTTACCCAGGAAGGTATGAAGCAACATTACTGTTTCTGGATGAGATAAATGAGGCTCAGATTAAGTGACTTTCTAAGCTCAGGGTGGTAAACATGGGTGACTCTGAGGGTCACAGGTCTGACTCCAAAGCTGGTTCTACCGTGTAAACCATATTAGGTTCCTATTCTTCAACAACTGTAAACGAATCACTATGAGATTTGAGGCAGGCAGCCTTTCTTCTAAGGAACTTTCTTTCCTTGTCCCTTTAGTATAGATGCTAGTTCATTCCTCTTGAAAGTTCATATATTAGGCAACTATTCCATGTTTAATGTGTATTGTCTCTAGGATTAAACACTGAAGACTACAAAATTATTAAAGAATTTTTGGAATTTTTAATAACAGTCCTATGCACTATATCCTGAGAATTAAAGGTTTTCACACGATCTTAATCTTCAGGGTATTATCTGCCATAAATAGTGTTTCATTATCTTTAACACTCAGGATATTGTCAATTTTATATAATCTTTTTCAATACTATACAGTATTTAATCATAGAAAATACTTTTATCAATTCTCTCCAAATGCTGAGAGCCATTGTCCTAATTTCTGTCTTTCTTATATTTCCTCTTCAATTTTCAACAAATTTCTATGAATATACACATTCTTAACCTAAGATATGATAAAAGAAAACTCATCTGAATATGTATTTACATACATACACACATATATCCAGATGTGCACGGACATGTGTGCGGAGAGAGACTTCTAGCTGCCACTGAGTTCTGTCCTGCCGTCCGTAGCAGATGCTATAAGGGAAGCCCGCCGAACAGCTGACTTTTGCTTTTTGCTCTTTGAAAACTCTATGACCAATATTTTCCCATAGAGTTTATATCCATTAATTTGGTGCAGTGCTTGCCATGCTATGTCTTTATCTGGAAAAAATAAGAAAAATGCATCAAATTATATAGAGCTTAATCACTCAATTATATTACAGGTTTAATTTGGATTTGCTTGCTATAAAAATCATACTGATGGTTGATGTTTCTGTCTTGCCTACAATCCCCAATTTGTATAAGTAAGCAAAATTAAATTAATGAGTAATAATAGTGACAAAAGACCCTCAAAATGTATATTGGATTCAAAGATAGAGAAGATATAAGGATACATAGGGAGTATATTTAAAACATATAAGTTAAATCTAACCATAAACATGCCTTTACCTTTGATAGCTTATAGATACAAGAARCAAAGTTTTCAAAATTGTTACACAAATAAAAGAAGTTACCACACTATTGAACACACTTAGCTACTTTTTTTCTTTTAGAAAGAAAGTAATTGTGGGACCCGTATGGGGATAATGTACTTTTCTTGTAGGTATATAAAAAATGTGTGTATTAGAATATATAGTATATAGCTGGAATATTCAACATGGGTCTCACAGAGTATATGTAAGAAATGAGGAGGGGTAGATTTCGGAGTAGAGTCTGTGGAATTATAAGTAGAAAGTGCTATTAGCCTGAGACCACTTTATCTTAGATATATACCAAATTTTCAAGTGTGTACTATAGCTCTTAGGATTAGTAAAAGCGCTATAAACTAAGAAGTACACAGCTGGGCCTGGGGAGGTGGTTCTGTAAGTAAAAGGCTTGCTATGTAAGCATGAGACCTCGAGCGCGGATCCCTGGTACCCATCCACAATCCCAGGTCAGGAAGCAGGCACTGGTGACCCTAGAGCTAGGGAGAGAGTTCCCATAGCTCACTGCCCAGCCAGCTGAGCCGCATCCATGAGCATTAAGTTCAGTGAGAAAATTAAGGTGGAAGAGCAGCTGATGAAGACACTAGGTTAGCTTCAAATCACCACATGCATGCACACACACGTGCATAACACATACACTTTATAAACATGTACACATACAAATTTAAAGTCTTTGTATTGCATATCTTTCCATTAGAAGGTTATATATATATTGTGAGAATACATGAAATTTGTTTTCAAATGCAATAGGAATTCTCCCTTCAAAAGACTGAAAACCACTGGTACAAAGGATCTACAAATCTTCAAGGAGACAGAAAAGACAGTACAAGGTTATATGAAAGCAAGGGGAAGGAGATCAGCAATTCTCATGTGTATAATCACTTCCCCACATAAAATCTGGCCGAGTATTACAATGACAGTTTAGAGGCAATGGAAGCTATAGATCCTATCTGGCTTCTCCACGCAAAAGACATACTAGCTAGCTTACTAGTAAGATCAAAATTACCGTATTTTTCTTGCACTTGCATTAGTACAGAAGCCATGCAATGACATACAAGTGATATTTGGAAGAATGTATCATCTTCCAATTATTATGAATTGGCAATGAGTTAATTAATTAGCTTAAAATCACTTAGTCCTAAAGAAATTGGGCATGAGACAAAGATATGTCTTTTTATCACAATACCAATACACTAACTGAATAATTCTATTGCAATACGGTGTAGAAGTAGTACTGTTGTCAGAAAGAAAGAAATATTGGTAGGGTAGGAAGGAAATGTCAACAATGGGAAAATGGAGGACACCAGGGTAAGGTGGTTGTGTAGCATCCATAGGAAAGAGGAAGCAGGTATAGGAAGGAGGACCAAGGGCTACTGGAAATATACTTCCCACTGGCCCCTTCCATGTGCTAAGGCTCTACTTAATTCGGTGAGGTAACGAGTAGTCTCTCATGTTCTGATGCTACAATAGAGTGGCTACCTAGGTGAAGTTACTCACTGGGAAAGGTGATGAAAGCCTGTCCCCTCATGCGTCCAGTCATCATTTGGAACTGAATGGGTGGTCCTTTTTTCTCCTGGAATCGAGCGAATAATGAGATAAGGTCTCTTTCTTTCACCCGAGGACTAAGGTTCTTCAGATATAGCACCTAATACAAATTGAGAAGTGACAAAAATAATCACATGAGGAAAGCAACTCTTTCATTATGGCTTGAATTACTTTCAGATAAAGATGGGAGACTGAACCTAATGCTATTCTTTCCAGAAAACTCTAAAGCTACAAGGCCTAAAACCAACAAGGTTAGAAAGAACTGAGAAAGAAGGCAATAGCAACAATATTCTGGAAGATACAAAAATCAATAGATGAGTGGGAACTAAACACAGCAAAGAAGGCTCCACAGCAAATCCCCAGGATGGAAGCGTCAAGAACACGTGCAGTCTTCTTTAAAGTCTCCCTAAGTAAGGAGTGGGCTAGGGAGGCGGCCCTGTGGGTAAAAGTGCTTGCTGCACAAACATGAAGGCTTGAGTTTTCAACTGCTGCTAACTTGTCAAAAGCTAGCTGGATCCCCAGAGCTTGCTGGCCTGCCAGGCTAGCCAGCTGATGATTTCCGAACTTGGTGAGAGCCGTTTTTAAAAAGTAAAAGGTGGAGAGCAGCAGAGAAAGACACATGACATTGACCTCTGGCCTCTATGAATGTACACACACACACACACACACACACACACACACACACACACACACGAATAAATAAATAAATAAATATACAAATAAATAAATAAAATTTCAGAAGGTGAAAACCTGTAACTCTACCAAGGAGGAAGGTGAAGTTGGAACATGAGTATAGTCTGGGCAATGCAGTGATATATTGTCTAAAAATTAAATAAATATATAAAATACAAAAATAAGAAAGAAAGAATACATACACAAACAGCTCAAAAATTGCTAGCTTTGGGGGACTCTGGAAGTAGATGTGATTAGATAATGTTGAAATGAAGATTGCAAGTTGAAGGCAGTTGAAAAATTAATTATATTTTTAACCCCTCTACAATTATAAGTATTGGGTGAGGGCAACTCAGCAATCCTGGTAGAATATGAAGGTTAACTGTCAGAAAACGTGGAATGTCTTATATAGCTGAGGTCAAGAGTAGTGTTTTTGAAAGCAAGGAGACTGAAAGAATGCATATTAAATACTGGGGAAACTCATGATCAGACTACCATTCCTCCACTAGAATCCTGGTTGTTTCTTTGTAAGAAAGCATAAAGGAGTCTTCTCTAGGGGAACGAAGTCCCATGAAAGACAAACATACTGATTGGGAGTACAGAAGTTCTCCAACAAATGACCTAGCCAGATCACCTGGTTCCTTGTTTTTTACTGTTTTCTTATGGTCATTTGGAGACATATATCCCAGCCTGGCCTAGAACTCAAAATCCTCCTGCTTCAGCCTCTTAAATGCTGGGATTCTAAAACAACACACTGGATTCAAAGTACACAAAGGCCATGATTTCAGGGCTTTGGAACAACTTTGCATTCTTTACTCAGAAATAAGGACAGGGATAATCAGGCACAGGAGAAAGGTTTCTAGTGTGAAAGATAGAAAACAGAGGCAAAAAGGCAAATGAGAGAAGACATTGACCAGGAAGAAAACAATTAAAAAACACCAAAAACCAACCTGTAACTTACACTTTCAGGAAAATACTCTATCAATTAGTAAAAGAATGCTATTGAAATTTTAATACAAAAAAATAATACTCTATGTCATTTAACTTATATATCGTCAGCTTAAAACAACATTTTATTTATAGTAATCACAAAGAAAGTACATAGAGGAAAATGAAAAATAAAGAAACGTCCACTGACAAGTGGATGAAGAAAAGGTAACATATATATAGACTAGAATATTAATCTTTAAAAGGAAAATTCCTATTGTGAAAGAGATTTTCTGGAAAGAAACCATGCATTATACTTAACCCTATAAAAGGCTGGAAACTAATTAGAACTTCAACGACTTGTGGAGAGTTCAGGATAACACAGCTTGGGGCCTAATTATAATTAATTACCTTGGGCTATCTTTAGCCGCCCCAAATATCCATTCCTTGCCCACCACTGTCTAACCCAACATACTTGTGATTAACAAGTGAAATCTTTGAAATGTATTAAGRGATCACTAGCTTCCACCCACCAAAACTCTAAGAACGTCATGAGACAACATATGACGCCTAGAGCAGCAACAGCCCCAATCTGCGGCAGTCCACCTACCTGATGGTTCCACCCGTGTACTTGAAATGACCTTGATTTATGATTTTCTTTGTTTTTCTGTTATTTCATGAAACTGTTACCATGTCACAACATGGATTGTGGGGGAACCGGAATCTGTCACTAGGCCATCGTCACTGATATTTGGCTCAAGAATAAAGTGTCTTATTCTTTTTTAAGGTAAAAATTGTATATTTTTTTTCATTAACACTATTATATGCTATGACACAGATAAAATTCTAGAAGCATATGTTAAATGACAGGAGGGTAAATAATACCTTATTTTACTTAGACAAACATTCAAGTAGTCCAAATCATTGAAGCTAAAAGCATAATGGTGGAAAATTATTGGAGCTGGAAAGGGAAAATGGGCGTGGCTTTGGTCATGGAAGATAAGGAAGCCCTACAAGCCTGGTATACACCACCATGCTAAAGCCTACAGTAGTGCTTTGGATGCTTAATTTTTTTTCCTTAGGAAGGAAGATCCAATGTATTATTTAAACATAATACAAAAAGAATGGGAGAGGAAAAACCCATTTAAAATATTTTTAAATAAAACTATTTTTAAAACAAACTCAATGGTATTTTTGTAAATTCTGTTTGTTTGAACATTTTCTAAAAAAATTGCTAGTCTTTGCTTATTCTATATTATGGTTTCTGACTTTGTGTTCTTATGGGCTTTGTTTGGTGTGTGTCTCTGTGGGCATGTTTCTTGTGCTTTTTCCTTTCTTTTTCTTACTCTGTTTTATTTGCCTGTTTGCTTTCTAAAGAGAGAGAGAAAGAAACAGTGGAGTTAGATGGGTGGGGAGGATCTGGGAAGAGATGAGTAATGGAAAAAAGTGATTAAAATATATCATATGAAAAAATATTTTCAATAAAAAGTAAATTTAACAGGCTTTAAAAGAAGTGTGAGAGCAAAGCCCAAGTTTCTCAGTAATTAGAAAAGACCCATAATGACTGCTCCATTTGATAAACATATTTTCAGTTTTCACTATTTAAAAAATATTATTTTATGTGTATGAGTGTTTTGTCTGAATGGAAGTCTGTGTGCCATGTGTATGCAGTGCCTGCAGGACTCTGAAGAGGGCGTAATATCTCCTGGAGCTGGAGTTATAGATTGTTTATCATGTGGAGACTAGGAATCAAATCCAGGTCCTCTGAAAGAGCAGCCAGTGCTAACTGCTGAGCCATCTCCCCAGTCTTATAATAAAACTATTATATAAAAAGAAAAAGGACTTCTGGACAAGAAGTTGTCTTGGTTCCATGTTCTCTGCATATATGTACAAATATATGAATGTATATATCTAAAACATACATATGTATTTATATCATATGCATATATAGAGAATCCCTAAAACAAGATAAACATTCTTATGAAACAGAAAACTAGAATCTCCTGCTCTCACTGTGTAATATGTAGTTTTGATTGCACATGTTGAACTTTCTATAGTTTATATTCTCTGCATTCATTTGTAGCCATCCTTTAAAAAGCCTTGTAAATTTGACTTTATTTTTGGAACAATTTTAGATTTACAGAAAAATGGAGAGTAATATGTCTTTATGCTCCATATCTAGTTTCTGACTTAATTGATCTTTCATTAGCATGTTATCTTCATTATAATTAATAAATTATTGTTATATTATTATTATTATTATTATTATTAACAGGAGTCCATTGTTTATTTAGATTTCCTAAGTTACTACCTAATGTTATTTTTCTGTTTAAGACACCATATAGGTTACTTAAGCTCCTTTTGACAATTTTTTAGATTGTCCTCATTTTTTTATCTTGAAAAGTTTGGGAATACTGGTCAGATTTTTTTTTTAACAGGATACCTCAATACTATCATTTTTCTGTTGATTTTTTTAAATGTTAGACTGCAACAATGAATTATTGGGAAGAAAACTATACCAGAAGAGTTTGGCTTTGGTCACACTGTATCAAGCAGAAATACTAACAAGCATTGATTGATGGCTGGCTTTTATCACTTGACTGAGGTAGTCGTGGTCAGCTTCTCCATTACTTGTTCGTCTTCCTAAAGTGGAAAGTTAAGGGTTCTTTGGAAAATCAGTTGTGTTGGATAATGTTTTGTTGGGGCAAACACATGAAATGGACACAGGTGAAAGACTAAGGCAGACTCTTGAAGGAACATTTGGCTGAAGTAGACACAGGAGAGAGGATGTTCTACTAAAGCAAGCACATTAAAGGACACATGATGGATTCATTGCTAATGACACCCATGTATTGGTCTGTCTTACACTGAGTAGTTGAGCTCCATTTGTTGGGACTCCATAGAAAGAAACACAGCAAAAAACCTTGTGGCGGTGTGCTGTGGATTCTTGCCACTTCAGCAGACTCAGGCTGATTGGCAGAGAGATGTCAGCTGAGACAGATGCCCAGGCTGAGGCAAGACCCATGCAGAACATGTGATGTTTGGAGGGCATAAATAGGACTCCACAGACAGTGGCAGGCTGAGCTTGGCCTGCTAGTACAGCTAGCTGTGCAGTGCTTGTTGGTCTTGTATTTTTGCTCATCTTCACTTCTCTGA